>PVIY010009540.1:0-72232 GCA_004026745.1 Myrmecophaga tridactyla | reverse complement strand
TGTATATTCTTTTCTTCCTGAGGAGGTCTGTTGACCTTTAACTTCTGTCCCATTACATAGGCAGCTACATGCAACAACTTACCCTTAAAACGAAAGGGGAGAGCCTGGGCCCTTGGTCTCCACAAGATCTTTTAAAATTTTAAATTGATATCACCTGCATAACTAGTTCTACTCTCTAAAATACCCTATTTTGAATATTGCTATTATTATTTATAATGACAATTTCCATAGCCTAAGATAATACTATATAATATTTATTGATTTATAAATGTTAGACAATGTATTAACTTCCTTTGAATTACCAGGGACATGCATTGTTATAATCCTCTGTCTTGATTTTTCTGTGCCTACTTTTGATGTATCTGTTTTGTCTCACATTAACCCAGAGGTGAAAGTCAACATTTCTTGGATACTCCTGAAGACAAACCAAAGATAAATTTACACTGAACCAAGACAAACAGTTTTTATGGGCATGAAAGACATCTCCATTTTTAAAAGCTCCATCAACTGCTTATAGTTATTTTAAGATAGCAACAAATTCTTTGTATTCTCCCCATTACAAGAGGGAGCTTATTTCCCCTTTCTTTGAATTTGGACTGGCCTTTTGACTGTTTAACCAATAAAACGCTGTGGAAAATACTCTGTGTCAGTCCTTTGAGGATTGGCAGCCTTTCCTTTTTAAATTCTTGTTTTCAGGATACTTCCACTTGAAACCCAGTCACCGTGATGAGAGAAGCTGCAGAAGACATGTACTCAGTTGAGTCCCCAGCCGAATGCCAACATCCGCAGATAGTCATGTGAATGAGCCATCTTAGACATTCCAGCATAGTTACGCCCCAGATGTTTATAGCTCCGGCTGACGTCACTAAATTGCCATGCTGAATCCAGTCACAAGCACAGAAACATGGGAAAATAAAGTGGGTTTTTTTTTTTTTATGTCATTAAAACTTTGGAGTGGTTTGTTATGCAGTAACCCAAATGGAATTGGTACTTGGAAGTAGGATGCTATCATAATTTCTCTCTCTCCTTTTTTTTTTTTTATATTGGGAAGGAAGAGGTTAGCAGTCGGTCCTTGTGAAAGGCAGAATAATGACTCCCTAAAGACGTCCATGTCCAATCTCCAGAACATGAGAAAATGTTACCTTTCATGGCAAAAGGGACCTTGCAGATGTGATTAAGATAAAGATCTTGAGCTGGGAAGATTATCCCAGATTATCCAGGTGGATCCAATGTGACCCACCCATTCAAGGAGGGTTTTTATTGGTTTACTGGAGTCCTTAAGGAGCTCACAGAGAGAGGAAGAGCTCAAAGCTGATACAGAGAGCTGAGGAGATGCCAGAAGGCCCACAGGAACTGAGAGAGACCTTTGAAACCAGAAGCTGTGAGAGAAGGACTGTAGACATTGCCACATGCTTTCCCATGTGACAGAGAAACCCCAGAAATTATTGACCTTTCTTGATTGAAGGTATCCTCTCGGTGCCTTAATTTGGACATTTTTGTGGCCTTAGAATTGTAATGTATAATTTTATAAGTCCCCTTTATAAAAATGGATCCATTTCTAGTATACTGCATTCCAGCAGCATTAGCAATTGGAAAAACATACCTTTTCAAGTGGCTAAAAAAAAAGAAAAGATGAGAAACAGTTGGAACATTTAACATTCTTCCAAGACATTTCCTTAGTGTAATCCCCAATTTCATTTGCTATATTTTTCTATTTTCCTCATTATTCATAAGTGATGGTGTTGTGAAACTTTCTGTCATTACATTATACAGGTTGTCTGTTCTCCAGCCTCCCTCCTGTCTTTTCAACTTCTACTTTCGAAATCCTTGTTCCCTTCCAGCTTCCACCCACTACCTAGTTCCAAAGGGTCACATTCTTTATGGAAACAACCTAACCAAAAGATCCCATCCACAATAAATTTGCATACACAAGATTGGATTAAGATTAAATGAACATGACTTTTCTGAGATACATGACAGTTTATGTAAAATATAGCAAATGAAATTGGGGATTACACTAAGGAAATGTCTTGGAAGAATGTTAAATGTTCCAACTGTTTCTCATCTTTTCTTTTTTTAGCCACTTGAAAAGGTATGTTTTTCCAAGCCAACAGAGTATGGATATTAAAAAAATGAACTAAAGAAAAAAACTAATCATAATTCCAACAGAATCTGTATTTCCAAGCCAGGACTTTCTGGGCCCAAAAGTAAATTGTTTCTTCTTCCCCTGCTGGGGAAGGCATAGACATCTATCTAGAAGGCCTCTAGATAGAGGCCAACTCTCAGCCCTCGCTCCCCCACCCCACCTCCTTTTCTGTTTTGCACAGATGTTTCAGACTGTTTCCATTCCTCTATCCTAATGAAAAGGCCGGACCAGCCCTTAAGCCTAGGAAATAGGAACAAGCAGCCCCAGATGTTTACCTACCAGGGCAGGAACTCTCAGTGGTAGGGCCCCTACCCCTGGGACAAATGAATACTTCACACTCGAACAGCCCAAGGTCTCTTCTCTCTGGTGTAAAGTGGGGTCAACAGAGTTGCCATTCTCTGACCCTTACCTAAGCAGTTGGCCTCCCCTTGGGACTGGCCATGATGGGATCTCTTCCCTGGCTCTTGTGGGCCCTTTGTGCTATGTAAGTAATAAACCAGTCATTTGCTGAGAGTTCTGTTGTACCTGAGCCTGTGTCCCCAAGATGCACCCTGTAGCAACTTGCTATACACCGCATCTGACAACAAAAGTTTCTCAAAGAAATGGTTCTAGGACAAAAATTTAATCTGGGATATTGCCAGTAAACTGCTGTGTGATGGTGAATGGGTAGTTCAGTGGTAGAATTTTTTGAAGATGGTCAGAATTTGGGCAACTACAGATGAGAAGGTCTTTCCTAGTGATATGAATAAGACACCTACCACCCCCCAGCCTCCACCCTGCCCCAGTCTCTTTCAGTGTGTTTTGCTTCCAACAGCTCTGAACTTTTGACAATTTGAGGACTACCCTTAGGACATTGGAGCCAGCTTTGCCCAATGCACACAGAGATCCAGCAGCACCTTGGAGTTTACCCTTCATCTTCCCTGCCTCCACTCCCACCTAGTCTTTAACCAAACCCTGGCTGGTGTGGAAATATAAAGGCCCAGCTTACTTGTCTCCGACTGAGACAACTCTGAGGCATAACTTCAGAATTCCCCTATGGAGTCAGGCTGGTGTCCCCCTCCATAGGTCTCTGCTGCAATCCTGCCCTTTCTTGGCTCCCCCCACCCGCCCCCATCTAGCTTCCTCAATAAATCACCTGCATATGAATATTCATCTCAGGGAATTCTGGAAATACCACTAAAATAGTATGAAGATGGAGAACAGAAAATAGCTCACTTTCACTGCAGTAAAGAAAGGGAAGTGAGGGCAAGGTCATGGAGGGTTTGCAATGCCAGGCCAAGAGGTCAGTGCTTTATTGTGTAGGGAAGGGGAAGTCATTAGCAGTGTTTGAACTGTGTATCAGCTTACTTAGGATGGAGATTGATAAAGAAATCAGAGTGGGGGGAATCTGGAGGCAGTTAGCTGGCTAAACGGTTATTTTTAAAATCCTGGTAAGTTACTAAAGACTTGACTTAGGTTTGAAGGAGATAACAGCAGGAGGATGAGAAGAGGGGACACACTTGAGAGGGATTTGGGAGGCTGTACTGGCATGATGTGAAAACTAATATTGAGGGCAGGCAGAAAAAGAGGTCTAAGCTGACTGACTCCAAGTACTAAGTCTTGGTATGTGTGGAGACAAGAATGCCATTTGCAGAAATCAAAAACACAGAGAGACGGGCTATTTTAGAGGGAAGATGATGAATCCAGTCTCAGATTATGGTCTGCCACAACTGAAATGATATTTTTTAACTCAGACTTAATATTTCTTTGCATTGCATTCTTCTTGATTTATCTTTCAGTAGCAGACTGTCCTACCTATCCTGCTAATTCTGAGATCATTATGTCTTAATTGGTGTTTGATCATTTTTAGCCTCAGCTTTTAACATCAGTGGAAATTTTATGGAAAAAGAAGAGCTCTCATTGCAATGACACCATGTTTCACAGGACTATGAGCTAAGTCTTCTTTTACAGGCCCTTAAATGGCATGTCATTGCATTTAGATAACACCTAATGCCAGAAAAGCAGTGAGCTGTGAGGATTGAACTGTTAAATGTTAGCATCTAACTGTTCAGCTGAGTTTATTGTACATTTTAGAAAATTAACTACATCCTTCTTTGTGTTCTTATCTTACATGAATCACTCTGCAGAAGCAGAATGGGTGAACTCTCAGGCCTAGAAATTCTGAACAATAAAGATATATGTAGTCAGTGTATCATGGAGATCATTTTTCTTACAGACACAATAGTTAGCTTTATTTGTCAGCATTATCTGAGATTGTATTTGGTTGAAGATAATGAGCTATTGTACTAAGAATTGGGAGATACTCAAGACACTCACTTTTAATTTAAACGCAAGTTAAATGTACCATCCAAAAGAGGAGATATTGCCACCATTGTTAGCTCATCCAGGGTTTATTGCTTTCCAAATTCTTATGTTCCTCACGTTAGACAATAATGCTGTACCAGTACCCTATCAGCAAGTCTCTGTGGGATGCCTGAAGAAAAAATCTTGTACTTATTAAACAAGGACAAGTTGCTAAAGGAATGATGCCTTAATTAGTTAATCATTTATGAATTGAGATAGGCCAGCCAACAATTTTGAGCACCTACTATATGCTAAAGACTAAACCCTGGGGATAAAGCATGGACCTTGCTATGCAAAGATGTTCAGGCTAGTGGGGGTCGCAGACACTGGAAGTGGACAATTCATGCAGTGTGAGGTGATACTGCAAAAAGTTAGGGTCCAACGGAGGCAGGTAGAACAGAGACCTGAGAGGAGAGAGAAAATACCGTGAAGTACCTGTGCTGGTTAGAAAATGTTATGTACTCCAGAAAAACCATGTTCTTTTAATCCTAACCTAATCTTGTGAGGGTGGACCTATTGTTTAGGGTGGAGCATTTTGACTGGATTGTTTCCATGGAGATGTGACTCTGCCCATTCAAGGTGGGTCTTAATCCATTTACCAGTGTCCTTTAAGAGAGCTCACTCGTGGCAGAGAGGAGCCAGATAGAAATCCCCTAGGCACTAAGCAAGGATTCACAGAAAAGCCAGAATTCCTCTTTTATAGGACTCCAGTAAACCAATCAAGACCCACCCAAGTGGGTGGAGACATGTCGTCACCTAATCCAGTTTAACAACCACTCTTGACTAAATCACATCATCCAGGGAGATGATCCAATCACAGTTTCAAACATACAGTATTGAACAGGGATTATTCTACCTCTATGAAATGGGATTTTGATTAAAGCATGACTTTTTTAGGGTGCATACATCCCTTCAAACCAGCACACAGGGTACTTCTAGTGGTGACAAATTTTCTTTTTCTTTTAAACAAAAAAACCCACAAAATTTTAGTTTATCTGTGAATACCTTAATCTCTTCTTGATTGTCTCACTGGATATAAAATATTTGGTTGGCAATTATTTTCTTTCAGCACTGTAAGCATTTCAACCCACTGCCTTTTTACCTCCATGGTTTCTGATAAGTTAACACTTAATCTTATCGGGGCTCCTTTGTACATAACTCATGTCTTTTGCCTTGTGGCTTTCAGAAATATCTCCATGTCCTTTGAATTCGACAATTTGACTATGTGTCTGAGTGTTCTAGTTTGCTAGCTACTGGAATATGATATATCCAGAAACAGAAAGTCTTTTAAAGGGGGGGATTTATTAAGTTGCAAGTTTACAGTTCTAAGGCTGTGAAAAATGTCACTATTAAAGCAAATCTATAAAAATGTCCAAATTAAGGCACCAACAAGAGATTACATTCACTCAAGAAGGGGTGATGAAGTTCAGGGTTTCTCTCTCAACTGGAAGGGCACATGGCAAACATGGCAATGCCTGCTAGCTTTCTCTCCAGGCTTCTTGTTTCATGAAGCTCCCCTGGGGACCTTCTTCATCTCCAAAGGTCTCTGGCTGCATGGGCTTTCGGCTTTCGTTGTTCTTGTGGATCTTGGGACTCTTTCAAAAATGATTCTCTCTTTTAAAGGATTCCAGTAAACTAATCAAAACCCACCAGGAATGGGTGGAGTCACATCCCTCTTACCAAAGGTTAATACCCACAATTGGGCAAGTCACATTTCTGTGGAGATAAACTAATCAAGTTTCCAGCCTATAGTACTGAATAGGGATTAAAAGAAATCCTTCACGAGATGGATCAGGATTAAAACATGGCTATTCTAAAGTACATAAACCTTTCAAGCTGGCACACTGAACATATTTTTCTTCCAGTTTATCCTGTTTGGTGTTCATTGAGCTTCTTGGATATGCATATTCACATCTTTTGCAAAGTTTGGGAAGTTTTCTGCCATTATTTCTCTGATTACTCTTTCTTACTTCTCCTTCTGGGACTCTTATAAAGTGCATAATGGTATGCTTGATGGTGCCCAGAGGTTTTGTAGGTTATTTTCACTTTTTCTAATTCTTTTTTCTTTCTTCTCCTTAGCCTAACTCGTTTCAATTGTCTTGTCTTTGAGATCAGTGATTCTTTCTTCTACCATCTCTAATCTGCTGTCATAACTATCTAAGGAATTTTTCATTTCAGTTATTGTAGTTTTCAACTCCAGTATTTCTGTTTGGTGCCTTTTGAAAATTTCTGTCTCTGTATTGAGATTCTCTTTTTGTTCATTCATCATTTTCCTGATATACTTTGGTTCTTTCTCTTTGTTTTCCATTATTTCCTTGAGTATATTGAGGATTGTGCTGGTTTGAAACTGTGTGTACCCCTTAAAAGCCATCTTATTTAATCCTCATTCAATATTGTTGGGTGGAGTCTTTTTGACTACATTGCTTCCGTGAAAATGTAAACCATCCAGTTGTGGGTAGGACCTTTTGATTGGGTGGTTTCCATGGAGATATGTCTCCACCCATTCAAGGTGGGGTTGCATAGTAGAGTCCTTTAAGAGGTAACTATTTTGGAAAAAAGCTTCAGAGTTGACACAGAGAGAGATGTTTGGAAATGCAGAAGGAAAATGCCCCCAGGAAAACTGTTTTGAAATGAGAAGTCAGGAGAGAAAGTTAGCAGACATTGCTATTTGTCTTCCCAACTGACAGAGAAACCTTGAACATCATCAGCCCTTTATTGAATCAAGGTATTTTTCCCTGGATGCCTTAGTTTAAGCATTTTTATAGCTTTATAACTGTAAACTTGCAACTCAATAAATTCCCTTTTTAAAAGCCATTCCATTTCTGGTATATTGCATTCTGGCAGCTTCAGCCAACCAAAACAATGATCATTTTTAAAAAGCCTTTGTCTGCTAACTGAGGTCTGGCCTTTGTTGATAGTTTCTGGATTTTTATCTTGTTCCTTTAAGTAAGGTATCCTTTCCTATTTCTTTGTTTTCTAGTAATCTTTTGTTGCACACTGTACATTTTAATATCTTAACTCTGGGACTTAGTCCCTGAGCTGTCTGTTCTTTAAGTTTGTATCCAGTTAGTAAAATGACAGAGATTTCCTTGAGTGCCAGGAGCTAATAAAAGCAAACAAAGGCAACCCCCACCCCAACTGTTACAGTCTTTGAAAATTGACTCTGCATTGGTTGATGCTCTCCTTCAGATTAGTCTGCTATTAAGGAGATCATCCTGAAGCAAATGTGAAGCGCAGAGTCCTACCCATCTTTCCTGAGACTGTGTTGTGTCCTGAGCTTCTGTTTGCTCATCATCTTAGGAATTACCCCCATCTACAGGAATTCAATTGCCCTCCTCTACTCTCTATAAATTAGACTTTCTCCCTCTCTGGTACTATGTTGTGTGCCTTAAAGCAGGTAATTGTGTATGTTAGAAAAAAATGGGATTTCATTGAAAACTTTCTGGAGATGAGAGTTTATGAAAGAGCACTGAGTGATAATTTGGAATTATTTAGATGAAGAATTTGGAAAGGGAAGAAGACTAGAATGAATTGCAGTCAGAGGAAGCATCTTAATATCTTAAAGAAAATAATGTAGTTGAAGAAACAAGCAAGTTATTATTACTGTATGGGATGGTGAGGCAGGTACCAGAGGATGGGGCTGTATAGGTAGAAATGAAGGCCTTATATGCTATGGTAATGTATTTAAGAGGCAGTGTTGCTCTGGATTTTGCACATCTCTTCCCAACTCTGGCTTGAAATTGGCCATATTGGGAGTAGGACCATCTTCATGAGCATGTGATCCATGCAGTGTACACGCCTTGTGCTTACAGGGACCCTGTTCTTGGTTTAATGCTCTCCTGTCATTGTCTTGAAATTCATAGTCTCTTTTTTTGCATGGGCAGGCACTGGGAATCGAACCCCAGTCTCTGGCATGGTAGGTGAGAATTCTGCCACTCTTAATCATTTTTAAATAACAGAACCTGAATTCTCATTTTACACTGAGCCCCACAAACTATGTAGCCAGTCCTGCCTGGGAGTATTCACACCATAGAAATTGGAAAATGCTACAAATCAGGGTTTTTACCCCCTGGGAAAACCAGTTGTCAAACATACAATCATACCACTTTCTAGAGGAAAACCACCAAAGCTGTAATTTCAAAAGCTGTGACTGGATGGGGGAGCAGAGAGTTAGGGAAATTGGAGGAAAGATGTTTAGGATGCCTCATGAGTTTCTCCATAGTGAATCCTTAGTGAATTGTGGATTCTTTTATTTCTGGTTTAAAGAAATATGTGGTGACTACCTTATTCTGCTTCAGGTACTTTGTAAGGCACTGGGAATTAAAAAATGAATAGAACTCAGTCTTGGGGGAAGAGGGTCAGGGAATCGTCTGAATTGTAAAGAATTATAAAGGTTATGCCAAAGGCAAGAAATAAAGAGAACCAGTGGTTCTTTTAGATAATGGTTAGTAGTCCCATGTTACTGAAGTGGGTGTTTTGAGGCAAGGGTGCTGAAAATTAGTCAGTTGCCAGATCACCAAAGTCAATAAACAAGTTTGGTTTATTGGGCATGTGGTAGGCAGCCATAGTAGCACATAATCAGAGGAGTGATCTGCCTAGGTTTTCAGTTTAGAAACCTCCTCTTGCTAGTGTGGGAAGTAGACTGGAGTCTGGAGACCAGCCAGGATGCATTCACAACAGTCAGTTGCAGGAGGGTGGGTTTGGGAGGAAGACTGCACTGGTGAAGTGGGGGCAATTGAAAGAAAGACAAAGGAACTGTTTGAAGCATTTGGGTAAAAAAGGCAAAATTTGATGTCTGGATGTTGACAATGACAAAAGTGAGAGGAAACTAGGATTGCTCCCAGGTTTCTGTCTTGGCTACCTGTGCCGTTTTGAAAGGATTATGTCCCCTAGAAAAGCCATGTTTTAATCCTGATCCATCATGTGGAGACAGCTGTTTCTTTTAATCCTTATTCAGCACTGTAGGTTAGAAACCTGATTAGATTATCTCTATGGCGATGTGATTCAGCCAACTGTGGGTATTAACCTTTGATTTGGGGAAGATGTGACTCCACCCATTCCAGGGGGTCTTGATTAGTCTATTAGAATCCTTTTAAAGAGGAAACAGTATTTTGGAAAAAGCTTGAGAGCCACGAGAACCATAAGAACCACAAGAGCCCACGTAGTCAGAGACCTTTGGAGATGAAGTAGGAAAACGCCCCTGGGGGAGCTTCATGATACAAGAAGCTTGGAGAGAAAGCTAGCAGATGTCACCATGTTTGCCATGTGCCTTTCTTTCCAGTTGAGAGAGAAACCCTGAACTTCATCAGCCTTTCTTGAGTGAAGGTAACCTCCTGTTGGTGCCTTAATTTGGACATTTTTATAGATTTGCTTTAATTGGGACATTTTTCACAGCCTTAGAACTGTAAACTTGCAACTTAGTAAATTCCCCCTTTTTAAAAGCTGTCCCATTTCTGGTATATTGTATTCTGGCAGCTAGCAAACCAGAACACTACCTATGTGAAAACATAAGAGAAAAATTTAAAAATCAGTGAAACATCTCTTCTGTCTCTGAACACATCTTATCTTTATTTTGCTTAGAGAGGGTATTCAATCCCACATGGATAAATGAGATTAAAAAATGTGCAGTTCATTGAGAAAATGTTCCATAAAGAAATTATTCTGGGAAACTGTTGGTTCAATACAAATGCATCATATTTTTAAGCCAAGTTGGGAAAGATAAAAACAGTTCAATCACATAACAACAACAATAAAATACTGATTGACAAACCCAGTCAGGTGGTATTTGACATCTGTTGCCTTAATTTAGACAAATTCCATGCAAGGGACAATATAAGACAATGGTGAAAGGATAGAGATGTAATTGATGGCAAGTTGATCATAAAGAGTTTGAAGAGTTGTTAGCATGTGGGGAAAGCCTTGTGATATCAGAATAGAAGACCATAGAGTACTGTCTGTTTAATATTTTGTGCTAAAAGGAAAATGAAACCTAATGCCTGAGCTAGGGAAAATGAAGTGTACTCACTTTGCTTCCACAAACATTTATGTGAAATTGATTCAATTTAGTTTTCAAAATATATTTGTCTTAGACTCTGTGCATTGGGAATATGAATATAAAGAAGAGTCATAGAATAAATACTTGCAAATTAGCTTACATTGTGTGCCAGTACAATTTCAGGGTGGACTGTATGGAAACAGGAATGATTTGAGAGAAGGAAGAAAAGGTAGGGGAGATAGATCAATTATTTAGCCACCCACTAGATGGTGTCAGGGAGCATGTTTGTTTACATTTGTGGGCAAATTTCATTGCCCATCCTGTTATTTTTTCTTATTACAGATTTTGAGGCTGTTCTTTATGCCAGAATTCTGTGTTTGTGAATTGGTTAGGAGGTTAGACTCACTTAGTAGACACACTGAGTAAGAGGTGAAAGCAGAGTAGAAATGATGAGGAAGTTGGATAGTAATAAATATTATAAAATTCTTGGTGCTACTTGTTATCTTGACTTAGAGAAAAGAATTAGAACAAATTTCTTTTCAGGCAAAACGTTTTCAAAACAAGCAAGATTTAGAAAAATAAATCACCAATGTCTACAAATCACAAACTATAATCTAATTGGAAATATTTCTTGGATCCAACAGTAAAACTTACCAGTCTTGAGTTGTGTGTACGTAGGCTACCCCCAACATTGCAGCACAATTTTGTTTCTGTTGCCCTGCCACTGGCATTAGCAAGGAGAGTCTTTTTGGTGGTGGTAGAGAGGAGAGAAAGGATGCTGAGGTATGATTTGGATACTAGGAGAGGGAATCGTGGGGAGCAGGGCATAGTGGAGGTCAGTCCAGTTGGAACAAGGATTTTGGGTATGTGTGTGGGCTGTGGCAGTCAATTCCTGGAGAGCTGGCCAATTGTAGCACAATGCTGACTCATGAGCAAGCTTCTAGGGAGAGAGCTGACAGCTTCTGTTGAGAACCAGCTTCTCATATGGGTCATCGGATTGGAAGAAGGAGAATTGAGCACCTGAAAGGATCAGAGAAAGGAATCAAGTTGGAAGGCTTATTGAATGGCTTATTATGGCACAGGTAGTCATATCTGGGTGCAGAGGGCTTGTCCAGGTGCAAAAGATTCTGGTTCTGCTTTACAGCAAAGGAAAGGATATTGTAGGCAGAATGGCCCCCCAAGATGTCCACACTCTATTTCCTGGAATCTGTAAATATATTATGGCAAAAGAGACTTCACAGGAATAATTGAGGTTACTAACCATTTGACATTAAGATTGGGATGTTATCCAGTGTTATCCGAGTGAGATAATTGGGCCCCTGAGGTAGAGAACTTTCTCTGGCTGGAATCAAGAGACATGGCAGGAGATGTTGGAGAGATTCAAAACATGAGAAGGATCGTTGTGCAGTTGCTGGTTTGAGGATTGAGGGGGTGATGTGAAAAGAAATGTAGGTGGACTTAGGTATGGCTCCTGGCTGGCATGAGTCCTCAGTCTTCTAACTGTAAGGAACTGAATTTTGCCAACAACTTGAATGAGCCTGGAAGAAGACTCCCTTCAAGAGCCTCCAGATAAGAGCTCAGGTAGACGGACACTTTGATTCCAGCCTTGTGAGATCTGGAGCAGAGAAACACCTGAGCCCACCCTGACGTGTGACCTACAGAATTGTGAACTAATAAATAAATTGTTGTGTTTTAAGCTGCTGGATTTGTAGTAACTTGCTAGGGAAAAACAGAAAGCTAAAACAGACGGCTGGAGTTGATGGAATGCTGGATCATACCTTAATTCTATATCTCCCTTGATGGTGGTGGTGGAGGTGAGCGATACTGGGGGTGTAGGACTGAATCTGTGAGTAGGAACATCAGTGAATCTACTGCCAGAAGACAGAGGCACTGGAAGAAAGCAGTGAACCATAACTCTGGGCAGTGGAACTCTTCCCAGGCTTAGGGACTTCCTCTGACTTGGCTGCCTTGATCCTTATAAGTTACCACATGAAAATAGCATTTGCTCATGCTGGAAAAGCAATCAGTTACACATTTGGTTACTCCTCATTCTCAAGCTTAATTGTCTTTGTGTCCAATTCTCATGCCATTAGTTAGTTCCAGGAAACCAGTTACCAAGACAAAACAGCAGTCTGAGATGAGAAGGCTTCATTCAGCCACAATCAATTTTCCTTGACACAGCATTTTAGAAAATAAGAGCTGTCTGTTTCTATATCCCATGTGAAAATCATGCTGGGGAAACTTTGTCAGAAAAACCAATTTTCCCGAGGACAAAAGTATTAAAGTTTATATTTGAAAGGAAGTTGTGGTTTAAAGAAAAGATAAATCCTAAAACTAACTTCAACTTATATCTTTCCGTGTCACTTTGAAATATTTATGATTCAAAGGGTCTGTGTGCTTTTGTAGTGACAACTTGATGGAAAACCAATTAAAGAATGTTAAGGATTGCTGGTAGAGGCAATGTACTAAATGACTTCACATTAGATCCAGCGTTAAATGTAGTCCTTCACTTTCTGAGTGATTGTTTGCAAAGTAGATATGATTGCAATTCTTCTATCTCAAAGACTGAATAAACTATTGTGCTCCCCAAGCAATTCTTGCATTTTTCTTACAACTGCACGATAAGAAGGTTGTGGCCTCCTAAGAGCTAACCTATTAATTAGAACAGGAAATTGTTGTGGGGTCCTTGGAATTTTTGGGGAACTCTGTTATCCAGAAAAACATTTCTTCCTTTGCAAGTGTGAACCATATTCAGGACTGTGAGATGTCATGTTCCACGTTTCATTTGTATAGCTCAGTCTGCATTGTGCATGGATGGATGTTAGGGGTGGAGGAAAGACAATTACTTGTTAATATTTGCAATTGCTATGCAGAGAACTACCTTCACCCATGGGTAATCATTTCCCTGAAATGATTCTAGGATGTGTCAAGATATTACCTGCCTTAAGTGTCACGTTTGATGATCTTCGGATATCCTGAAAATTCTATACTTTAAGATTCATTTATTTTTGATTAATTGATTGATTAATTAATTAATTAATATACCCTATCTACTTCCAGAAACGTTTGGAGGAGACTTATATACTTTCAGACCATTTAAACAAAAGCCGGTCAACAGAAGAACAGAAAGGTTTTTTTTTTTTTAATTTAAATGTATGGGTGAGAAAAAAATGTGAAACCTGAGAGAGGAATTGTGGTGGATTGAAATTATATACCCCAGATAAACATGTTCTTAATCTTTATCCATTCTTGTGACTGTGAGCCTACTGTAATTAGGACCTTTTTTTTTTTGATGATATTATTTTTAGTTAAGTTGTAGCCAACTGAAGGCCTTACAGAGAAGGCTCAGGGAGAAAGCCACCGGGGAGAAGTAGAAGCTGGAGTTCAGTGGAACCTGGAAGAGAAAAGAGAAGACACTGTGATGTGTACTACCATATGACACAAAAGGAGAAAGCATTGCCTTGCTGACATCTTGATTTTGGACTTGCCCTAATCTCAAAACTGTGAGCCAATAAATTCCTGCTTTTTAAGCCAACCCATTTTGTCGTATTTGTGATCACAGCTGGGACACGAAGGAATGCAATCTGAGCTTTTCAGGGGCAAAGAAAAAGAAAGTTAAAAACAGAAGAGATTTCTCCTATGTGGTAAGGGAGTATCAATTTATCACAAACAGACAAAAACCTCCACCAACACAATACCTCAAGAAGCTGGGAAACTAAAATGATCTGAATTCAGAATATTTCAACAGAGGCCAAAATACCTACTTTTATCATGATGACAGTTAACAGAAATGTATATAATGCAAGGAAGGCAGGGGGTCCTGTGGGATTGCGGTGCATGATAAATCATTAAAGAAGGCTCCTCTTTTGTTTGGCTCCCTGGAGAGGTTTTTTTAATTGGGTAACCACCAGGTGAGGCAGCTCCAGTTAGCACAGAGTAATTCTCCAGAGAAGGGAGGAAGTCTTCCACAGACACTACCCTGCTCTAACCCCATCACATAGTCCTGGACTGGGGAGGTTAGAGGAGAATATTTATAGAATTTGGGGGTCTGAAGCTATATGATTTAGGGCAGCTATTTCTAAGTGGGGAAGTGATTAAGATTGGGCAAAATTTGTGACTACAGTTTAGGATTGATGGACCCAGTGAGGTTGGGGCTTGAAGCAAATACGACAAAATGGGTTGGCTTAAAAAGCAGGAATTTATTGGCTCACAGTTTTGGGATTAGGGCAAGTCCAAAATCAAGATGTCAGCAAGGCAATGCTTTCTCCCTCAAGACTGGGGCTTTTGTGTCACATGGTAGTACACATCACAGTGTCTTCTCTTTTCTCTTCCAGACAAATTGCTGATGAAAATGCTGAGTTAATAGCTTTAGTAAATAAGCTATTAACTCAGATAGAAGACACTTATCCTTAGAGGAGAAACTTTTCTTGATTGGAAAGCTGTTTTCCCAGATAAACTATTTTCCCAGACTTTTAGAAATTACCTGAAATAAACAGAGAATGTTGTTATTGATTTACGTTTCTGGGCAAGGCTTTCCTGGAACAAATAATTAAGTCATGTTGAAACATAGTCTTAGTTCTTGGTCCTAATGGTTAGCCATGTGGACACAAGTGTTCTCTATTCTCAGTTGTGTCTAGGTATTTGTGCTGGTTTGAAGCTGTTATGTACCCCAGAAAAGCCATGTTCTTTTAATCCAATCTTCTGGGGGCAGCCATGTTGTAGGTGGAACCTCTTGATTAGGTTGTTTCCATGGAGATGTGACCCACCCAATTGTGGGTGATACCTTTTGATTAAGTTGTTTCCATGGAGACCCCACCCATTCAAGGTGGATCTTAATCCTTTAGTGGAGCCCCTTATGGAAACAGCAGAGAGGGGAAACCAAGACATAGATGTCTGGAGATGCAGAAGGAACTGAGAAATCAGAAGCTGGGAAATCACCATGTGCCTTCCCATGTGACAGAGAAACCCTGGATGTGATCAGCCTTTCTTGAGAGAAGGTATTCTCTGTTGCCTTAATTTGGACATTTTCACAAACTTAGAATTGTAACTTGTGACTTAATAAATCCCCTTTATAAAAGCCAATCTATTTCTGGCATATTACATTCCAGCATCTTTAGCAAACCAAAATAATATTTTAGAAACTTTTATCTTGCTGGGTAATATAATGATGGGTTCTTTCAATCTGAGACCTCATGTCTTACTGCAGTTTTGGAATTTACTAATAAATTACTTCCTTAAAATGTATTTACTTTTTATTTTCTCTAGGTATTCTATTCTATTATCTGGATCCAGGAAATAGATTTATTCTCCAAGTTGCTTAATTTTTCTTTCCTGGTTTCACTTTTTTTATCTCTTTGTGTCAGTTTGAACAAATTCTTTGGCTCTATTTTCCAATTAATGTGCCCCTTAGCTGTATCCATTCTGTTTTTCCACATGCCTATTAAGTTTTTCATTTCAATAATTAAAACTGTAATTCCCAAGAGCACTTATTGGCTCTTTCTGTACATTCTTGTGACTGTATGATGATTTCTGTACATCTTTGAAGATATTTATTACATGTGTGTGTTTTGAACCTTATAGAAGGTTTGTGCTATTCAATTTGTAAATTTAATTCCGTTTCCCTTCCTCTGTTTATTTTTTTTCCTCTATTTTATGGCTCCCCTCAAATACTTGATGATTCTTGATTTTTTTCCTTCATATTAAGAAATCCTGTTAGATGATCTAATAGGAGGAAGGAGGAGGGAGTGGAGAACTGCACACTATGGTTTATATGTCACGCTGTTTTTAGTGAGCATGGCAGATGCATCTGTGATGTGTGGGGTGGGGTATCTCCCAACTGCTCTTTGAGGCATAACTAGGATGCTACTCTGTATCAGTGGCCCTCATCCCACTGATTTGTGGAAGGCAAGTACCTGCCATATGGCTACCAGCTGCCATGTCCAAGGAGGAGGCTCAGGGGTTGGTCTGTCATGCTGCTCCCACCTGATGGCTTCAAGTCTCTTCCCCTTTCTGGATTCCACCCTCTCTCAGCCTGGCACTCCCTGAGGCTTATCGCAGAACTCTCCCACCATCCCAGGTTGTGGTTTCCCTCTTTAATCCATTATTGCCTATTTTTTAACTTTAAGAGATGCATTAAAGCTTCTGGTTAACTCAGTTTCTCTTCTTTTCAGTTGGGACTATGTATTTGCATGTTTACTTTTTAATATCTTTCTAATGATTTCAATGAATTTGGCAAAGGAGAGAACAACAATCTGTCTTGGAACATTTATTTTCTTTCTATTAAATTAAATCTACCTTCAAACCACCATCTTACATGGTTGGTAAAAAATTCAATCTCGGTCATTTTTAAGGTAGCTCCATGATTATGGAAAGGTCCTGGGGTATTTCATTCAGAGATAATTATCCTGAGTGCTGCTCTTTGGTCTTCCCTACTTACCCCTGAGATATTCATCATTGCAAAGACCCATGACTTGTTTTTGCTTGTTCGGTACCATCATGAATTCAGAAATCTTTGCCAACATTGAAGCCCCTGGGCTTGGGTTCTAATGTCTCTGATTAACAAGCAGCCATTTCCCCTGAACCGGCCACCTTCTGGGCCATTGGGAGGGACTTGGTGGTGCTTTCTAAGTCTTTGCCTCTGCAGCTTTTCTCCTTTTCTAGTTTAGGTAAATCTTCCTTTTTTTTTTTTCATCCCTCCCCCACCCCCACCCGAACCATTTCCCAAACACTAATTTTCTCCTTTCCAGCCTTAGGAAAGAATCTCAGAAAGAGTGATAGGCTTCCAGGAAAGTCTACTTTTGACTTTACTCCTGCGGAAGGGAAATGCAAAAGCTTTCTTGGAATTGGCAAGGAAGAACCCAGAGAATGAAGCACAAATAGCTTTCATTTTTTTTCTCATTTGTTCTAGATAGTATTGCCTCATGATAACCCAGAAAACTCAGTAGAGTAAAATAACCACTTTATTATGTTCACGGACTCTGCGGATCAGAAATTTGGATAGGGCAAATGTGGATGACTTGTCTTTGCTCCATGATATCTAGTGCCTCAGCTGGGAAGATTTGAAGGCTGGGGATAACTCACTGGCTGGGGACTCAAATTGTCTGGCAGCATCTTACACTGGTGCTGGCTGTCAGCTAGGATCTCAGTTGGGTCATTAGCCTGAACATCTGTATATTTCCTTTCCATATGTTCTTCCCACATGGGCTAGTTTGGGTGTCCTCACAGCATGGTAGCTGGGTTCCAAACACCAGTTTCCCAAGAGTACAAGGCAAAAGTGCATGTCATTTTTATGATCTTGCCTTGGAAGTCACGTAGAGTCACTTCTGCTTACTGTGTTGGTGAAGGAAGCCAAATGTTTCGTCCAGACTGAAGGGGAGGGGTCAGAGACTCTTCCAATACATGGGGAGAGCATCAAGGCCACAATGAAATGAGAGCATGTGGGATGGGAGATAGTGAGGAGGAAATCATGGGAAACACAGCTGATGAAGGCTACCCTTGAGCCACAACAATTCACATTCCTTCCAAATCCAAATATTCTCTCCCTTTCCCCTGTGTAAGTCAGGGTTCTCTAGAGAAACAGAACTAACAAGATTGATCTGTAAATATGAGATTTATAAAGGTGTCTCATGCAACCGTCGGAACAGAAGAGTCCAAAATCCATAGTGCAGGCTGTGAAGCTGGCAGCTCTGATGAAGGGTCTGGATGAATTCCACAGGAGAAGCTCACTGGCTGAAGAATTAGTGAAAGGGTCTTTCTTCTTCCTTAAAGCCTTCAAATGACTGGATTATCTCATTGTGGGAGGCATGTCTTAGTTGATCACAGATGTAATCAGTCACAGATGCAATCAACTGACTGATGATTTTATATACCAGTCTTCTGGTTTATTAACCAACCACAAAATATCTTTGTAGCAATGGTCAGGCCAGTTCCTGCCTGGCCAGACAACTGGGCATAATCATTTGGCCTAGTTGACACCAGAACCTAACCATAACACACCCAAATCCCAATATTCATTCTTCCTCAGCATTACCAACAGGTGACTTGGGTAGGGGAGGTTTTAACCTTCCACATAAATCATCGTCTTCCTCCTGAAATTGACTCAAAACAAATGCAGTTCAAGTGGAAACCTAGAGCATGCTTTGCAGACAGCAGCATCAAGACAAAGCCTCTCATCTCTATCAGCAGCCCCTGAAAGCCACCCAAATAAACATGCAATCTCATTAGAACCAGTGTGCCTGCTGTGCAAGCACAGCTTTGAGAGGCATTCCTAGTCTTCCTTTCAACCAGATTGTTCCTCCAAGCCTTCCTGTGTAGACGTTCTGGAGCTGTCACTGCACAGCAGTGAAATAAAACCCAGCTTATATCTTAATAAATTATCTTGCCACCCATTATACATTAGAAACAAAAATGTTAACTTGGATGTCTATAGGTGGTAAGATTATTGATAATTTCTTCTTATAATGTTCTGACTGTTCTAAATTTTCTTTAATTTTGTTTTTTATAATAAATGTATTAAAAACCACCTACAGACAACCTGTGAGTCAGACACCATGGATTGCCTACTCCATACCCATCCTTCTTTCTTCTTTCCATCCTTCCTTCTGTCCCCTCCCCTTCCCCCATTCCTCCTTTCCTTCCTTCCTCTTTCTTTTACTAAAGGTATAAATTGCATAAAATGACATATAATAATTTTTACTGTGTAGTCTGATGAACTTTTACATGTGTATGCCCATATGTAAGGACCACCAGCTTTAGGAAACAGAACATTTCCATCATCCAGGAGACTTCCTTAAATCCTCCCTATGGCAGGCAAAATAATGCCCTCCCAAAGATGGGCACATTCTGAACCCTGCAACCTGTGAATATGTTACCTTACAGGGCAAAAGGGAATTACAGTGCCAAGGCAATTAAGTTTGTTAATCAACTGATATTAAAATAGGGAGAGTGTCCTGTATTACTCAGGTGGGCCCAATGTAATTACATGAGTCCTTAAAAGTAGAAGAGGGAGACAGAAGAGAGGGTCAGAAAGCCAGGACATAAAAATGATATGATCTGCCCTTGCTGACTTTGAAGATGGAGGAAAGGACCCCTAACCTGGCCTCTAGAAGCTGGAAAGGGCAAGACAACAGATTGTTCCCAAAAGCCCTCACAAAGGAATGCGTTTCTGCAGATACCTTGAGCTTAAAGATCCATTTCAGACTCTCTCTAAACCCAACTCTGCAAGTGAAACCATTGTTCTCCCCTCTACATGGGACATGATCCAGGGGTGAAAGTCTCCCTGGTGGCATGGGAGATGACTCCCAGGGATGAACCTGGCCCTGGCATCATGGGATCAACAATGCCATGCTGACCAAGAGAGAGAAATAAGTGTAACAAATAAAGTATCAGTGGTTGATATTTGAAGGTTGCTTAGTAGATATTTTGTGCGCGAAAGTTTTTGAATTGTTCTCTTTGTTAATAACAATAACATTAACGTGGATCAAAACCCATGAAAGTATGCTTCTAAAATCCTTTATATGCCTGTGGTATTGAATTTTATTTGAACGTTCTATGAACTGGGGAGTTTTTACAAGGTGCTTTTTTCTTTTTTATAATTATATTTATTATACTAGGAATCTGACTTGAAATAATATATAGTTCTTGTTAGTCAAATTGTGCAGAAACACTTAGTCTTTCCAGTCTAAGCATTTGATAATATTACTTGGTAATCAGAAAGAGTTGTTATAAATTCTATTTTAAAAAGATATTTCAAAAATAAAAAATCAAATAATAAAAAAAGATACTTCAGTGAGCACAATAACAATGGAAAATTCCAGAACAAGAATTATATCTTAATCAGATTAAAAAAAACACTTGAACCACAATAAATATCTGTTCAATTCTGTTTCTAGCAATTGATTTGGGCTGGTAAGAAACTAGGAAAATTAATTAACTGCCACGACATAACACACAACCTTCCTTTTTCTTTACCCATCTCCTATTTCAGATTCTAAAAAAGAGAGGCACTGGCTTTCCCAGCCTCCTTTGCAGCTCACTATGTACTGGACTACTTGGGAAATCAGGAAAGCTTGTAAGGGGGCCTCTTTCATTAACCCGGTCATCCCCTGCTTCCTTCCCTCGACATTGTGCTGGGAGTAGAAGATATATGGTGCTGTGGGAGGTACCCTGCTGCTAAAAGGAAAAGGCCAAGAACCTCACAGAGATATTGACCTGCATGAATCACCTCTGGAACAACCTTCATTTAGCTTCTTACAATGTGTGGTAATTGAATGCCTTTATTATTTCAATAAATTCTGTTCAGCAGATGTTTATTGAGATGTTTATAATATGTTAGGCACTGTTCTAGGTACTTTAAAGACATCACTGACAAAGATGTTTGCCTTCATGGAGCTACATTCTAGATGTGTTTAGTCAGATACTCTTTTTCCTGCCATTTAAATGGCCATTTCCAAATGGAAATGCCATTTCCAAATGGCCGTGGTATACCCTAACCTTTTGTGGGTTGGGTGCAGTGGTGTGCTGGAGTTGGTTCCTACTAGTTCTCAAGAGCTGATTGTTAAATTTTCAGAAATTTTGAGAAAAAGTTGTTAAGCACAGACATAATTAAAAATTAAATTATATAAACTTATCATTAAATTATATTAGGAACAAAGACACATTACTTCCTAATTATTCTCCTATTATCTAACCTTTTGAGGATATTTACATTTATTGTATTTATATGATGCAAATAGTATATAATGGTGTGCTACTGCATATCTCTTCCCAAGTCCAAGTTCAGTGACATAACTTTGGTAGTTTGAAATCTGCCATGGTGGGAATATTCATGCCATGGAAATTGACAGCTGCTACAAATCAGGTCTTGATTTATGCTGACAACCATCTAGAGTTAAAACTAAGATGCTAATAATGCAGATTAAATTTAAAGATAGCATGTCTGTAGTTACTGCATTGTGAATGACACACAGTTTGAGGAAATATTTTTTTCAGTATTTGAAAACTATTATCTGATTTAGCAAAGAATTTACTCACATCATTGATAATCAGATGAAGTCCTAATATATCTCTTCATTTTTCACCTTTACCTTTCTCTTTTTTTTTTTTGCATGGGCAGGCACTGGGATTGAATCGGGGCTCCGGCATGGCAGACGAGAACTCTGCCACTGTGCCACCATTGCCCGCTCTACCTTACTCTTAAATGTAAATTAAAATATCTACCAACATTCATGTCAAAACTACACTTGTTCATCAGTTGCAACAGCAGGTTGGCTACAGATACAAGTTTGGCAAAAGTGAATGCAAGTATTCTGTGAGAATCAATTGGCCGTGTGGAATTTACCAGAAACAGTATTGTATACTTTGTCATTTGTAAATTGTGGGGTGCACATCCTTTATGTCAGTACAATTGATAACAGATTTATGTCCATAATATTTGCATGGTTTTTTGAGAGCTGGTTGTTGAACATTTACCACAACACCACTATTGGGTAGAATCAAGGGGGAAGTAGTCTAAGAAAAGGAGTAAGAGCAAAGCAGATTGCTTGCCCGCCCAGCCCAAACCATCTTGTGGTCTGACTGTCTGGATTCTCTGTTCTTAGGAGCCAACACATGAAGCGAGGCTTTGAGTCTAGCACTGGGAATAACCTCATCAAAGAAGTTAATCTGTCTCTGCTGGTGGCTGAACTCATCCAAATAGTCCCCCATTAGGAGAACTATGGAAACCATGGGCCAGGCTGTTTTAGTGGGTGTGACTTGGACCATGTAACAGTCCCCAGAGTACATGGCCCCAATCTTTCAGAGTGGAAACATGCTATCAAGAGGTTGTTCTGGTGCTCTGATAAGAGTGTACCGTGTCTTTATATGCTTAGTGGTATGCTGGACTGGGCTCTGCCTCATGGAGGAATTAGTATGTTGATAGTGTAAAATAAAACATGAAACAAACACACACATACACACATATAGATGAAGGTGTTCTGGGACAACTTTGGTCAGCTCCCTTTTATGAACTAAAGACTTTACTGGCATGCTATATACATAGGATTAGTTCTTTTCCCTTGGAGGAAAAAAATGAAATTAACTAAGTGATTATTGAACAAGTTACCATGAGGTTCTGTATGCCCTTCCTCATAAGATAAATATCTCAACAAGGGAATATTTGCAAATTTCCTCAGATAAATTTCTTCTTTGTGTAACAATTTTGGAGTCTGATGGTTAATGGAGCCAGTGGAGAAAGACTACCCATTAAGTCATTAAATGAGGTAAGAGAGATGTGATTAGATTTGACCATGGCCCAGCTTTCTACTGGACAAGAAAAATGAAGGATCAAGCACCTTCCTTTTGAAGCAGTTGTCTGATAGTGCCCAGGGAGCTGAACTTTGAAATGCCTGCGAAAGCTTCTTTTTCTATTACTAAGAAAAGAGCCTATTTTTTTGTGTTTGCAAAAAGAAATTTCAGCAGAGGGCTGAAACCAGCATAGATAGTTTGTGACTATTGTTATCACTGGGATTGGATTGAGGTTAAAAAAAAAAAAGTCCTGTGAGGAATAACCATAGACTGTTTTCAATTTCTTGGTGTATTAAAGGTTGTACCCATTTTGTCATGAAAGTAAAATAACAACCTACACAATGGGAGAAAATATTTGGAAACCACATTTCTATAAAGGCTTAATATCCAGTATATATAAAGAAATCCTTCAACTTAACAAAAAGATAAACAAACCAATATAAAAATGGGCAAAAGACTTGAATAGACTTCTCTCTGAAGATGTATAGATGGCCATAAAAAAAACGAAAAGATACTCAATATCATTAACCATGAGGGAAATGCAAATCAAAACCACAGTGAGATACCATTTCATACCTGCTAGAATGGCTGCTATTACAAAAACAGAAAATAACAAGGTTTGGAGAGGATGTGGTAAAATAGGAACACTCATTCATTGCTGGTGGGAATGTAAAATGGTGCAACTGCTGTGGAAGAAGTTTGGCAGTTCCTCAGAAAACTATCTATAGAACTACCATATGACCCAGCAATCCTACTGCCAAGTATATACACTCAAAAGAGTTGAAAGCAGGGACTCAAACAGATATTTACACACATAGCAGCATTATTCACAAATGCCAAAAGAGGGAAGCAACCCAAGTGGCCATCAGCTAATGAATGGATAAATAAAATGTATCTACCATACACACAATGGACTACTATTCAGCTGTAAAAAAGAATAAAGTCCAGATACACGTGATAACATGGATAAGCCTTGAAGGTTTTTTGTTGAGTGACATAAGCCAGATACAAAAGGACAAATATTGTATGAGTTCACTGACATGAAATAATTAGAATATCAAACTTATAGAGTCAGAATTGAGAATATGGGTTACTAGGGGACATGGTGGGGATAAGGGATGGCAAGTTAAGGTTTAAATGTACAGGGTTCCTATGTGGAATGATGGAAATGCTTAGGTAATGGATGGTGGTGATGGTAGCACATGAAGAATGTAATTAACAGCACTAAAATATATGTCTGAATATGGTTAAAAGGGAAAATGCTAGCTTGTCTTTATGGTAACAGAATACTAATTAGAAAAAAAATCCATGAAATTACACTACACAGTGAACCCTAACTTATACTGTAGATTTTAGTTAATAGTACAATTATAAAAATGTGCTTTCCTCAATTGTAACAAATGTTCCACACCACCAATGCAAGGTTGCATTGGTATATGTGAATCCTGTATTTCATGCATGATAATTCTGCAGACCCACAACTTCTCCAAAAAGAAAAACCCAAAATCTTCTTTCCCATTACATTTTTATCCCCATCCCATTGCTCTTTAAAAATTTTGGTAGGTCAATCCGAACCCAGAGATGTGATCTCCTTGATTCAAAAACAAAGTCTAAAGAAGTTAAAGAGAGAGGGAAGGAAGAAAAATCTCCCACAAAGACAGAGAATGATACCTTCTGAATGGTAAGGATTTACTTGGAAATGAGCCCAGCTCATTCAGAAATCTCCTATAAAGGAATGCTCTTCCTTACTTAGGAAAAACATATACTTCACTGCAACCCTTATGTAGAGAGGAAGCACAGACAAATGGAAAGAAAAGAGTTAGACAGATCGAGGTTTACCTTTTCATTTAGCCACTTACTGTGTGACCTTGGGCAAGCCAGTTGACCTCTCCAACCCCCTGTTTTCTCATCTGTGGAATGGGGATGATACCTACCACTTGGGTTATCACATGAAGACACGTTTATGTGGCCTGGGACATTATGCCTTGCACTATAATTTACTCAAAAAACGTTGAGCCAAACTCAAAGTTAAACAAGAGATAAGAACTGTCCTTAAGTAATTTTCAGTTTAGCAGACATTTAAAAACTGATATGCTATGATTTAGACATAATTTGGTGATTACTTGCATACCTCTGATGCCTATTACAGGCCTTCGCATTATTTTAGTGGCTAATGGTAGCACGGATTCACTGTGGGGAGAATGGGGACAGGTAGCCTTTGCACAAGCCACAAAGCAGAGCTTTGTGGGTACTTCTGATTCAGCAAAACAATTTGGGATTAAAAAGCTAGTAATAGCCTTTCTCTCTCTTATTTTCCATCTACCCTACACTCCCCAAATAAAGAACAAGACCACACAGTCAACATCAAAACTAGTAGTGGCAGAGGAGAGGAAGGTAATGGGGGGCCACCAGCCCAATTGGGGAACCCTCTAGGATTTTCCTTTGAGGTTCTCCCACCTGCCCGTGAAGCTTTATTCCCAGGAAATGAGCTGAAACCACCCAATAGCCTCTCCTTTCCATTGCAGCCCATTCTTTCCTGAATCTGGGCAAGTTAGAGATTAGAGGGTGACATGTCCAGTGATGGCTTCCCTGGGCTGATCAGCCTTTCTGATCCCCCTGCCAGAGCAGGGCTTCCCGTACTGCAGCTTCATCTCATCTCACATGACTCCATCTGCCTCACACAGGATCACGTAGTACCTGCTTTATGTGGCTGCCTATGCTCCTTCTAGATGAGAAATATGGATTGAACATAAATACAAAGCTCAGCTTTGGGGCCTCTGAGCAGGACTGTTATTTACTGTTACGTATTATGATTCTGCACCCCTCAGGGCTGTGGGGTAGTATTTGCTTTGGAGGCCTGATTGAAAGGTAGTTCTTCATGATCATAAAAACAAGTTTAAATCATATCTTGTAATCCAGCCTGCTGCTACCAGCTGCAGTCTATTCTTTTACATTATGCATGATTCTTGATGGCTCATCCTGGAGGAAAATGACACACAATTCCATTAGTGATTCCCAGTGTTATGCTAAGCATTTCCAGGCTATTGTTGCTAATTAATGTTAATATAGATCTGCTTATATATTTATGTATTAGTGCATGCATCAGGAAGGTGGCACAATGATTTTCTTATTTGGGATTGATCAAGCCAATTCAAAAATCCATGAGATAGATTTCTTTGTAGCAAGTGGCTTTGGCAGTGAGCTTCATGTTATTAAGCAGGAGCAAATCCATGTGGGTGATTTTCTCTGCCAAGGTTACTGCTGAACATACACAATTGCCCAGGCCATTTTGCACTCTCCTTCTTCCCTGCTCTGGGGGCTGATACCTACATTAATTTGTCCCATGGTCTATAGACCCTTTGGGTTACAGGCCTTACCCTGAGCAAGACATGTAACTGCAGCAATGATTTCTCTTGTTCTTTTGTCTTTCTAGTCTCTCTCCCTTTTCTGTGTACAGTGCGCTCTCTTCTCTCCACCTAAATGTACTCATTTTTCAAGTATTACCTCTTCCCCAAAACCCTCCCCAAACCACTCCAGTCTACATAATCTTCTCTTTCTGTAAATTATTTTAGCATTGACTATCCCTGACCTTTGTCCATTCCTTTCTAAGCTCAGAGAGGCAAAGATCATGTGTGTTTTGCTTAGCACTGGAGCCCCAGTGCCCCAAAGATTGCCTTGCCCAGAGTGAGTGCTCCATAAATATTTATGAAATGAGTGAATGAATTGTCTGTTATGAATCATTTGTGCCTTACAGGCTCTGCCTCCTCTCAAAGTCAGTTTCAGAGAACACAGCTTCATGTCTTGGTTCTAAGATAGACTTGGTCCCTTCTCTCCATTGTTTGGGATCTGGAGGAAGAGGGAAAAGGCAAGCTTTTCCATGACAAACACTGCATCATCTTCTCTTTTATCTTTATCTCCAGCACCAGCACAGAGCCTGGTTTGTTGTAAACATGCTATGAAGGCTTAAATTAATGAATGCAGAGCTATGACTAAATTAGGTTTTTGCATTGAAGAGGAAAACTTCAGGGGGAGGTTGAAGGTGGGAATGAGAAAAGGTGATGTAAGGAAGATAGTAGGCACAAAGTCACATTTAGCCATCCAGGTGTCCTTTGCTTCTACCCAACACCCCTCTGATGCTATGGCATGGGACTAGGCAAGGAGCCCATTCTGTACACCTCCAGGCATAGCTTGGGAGTTCTGAGAAAAGCTACTATCCTCTGGAGCAACCCAGTATGGGAGCCACAGGACAGATGCTTCTCCAAGGCCATCCTTGAGTGGGCTTCAGTTCATCAGAAGGGCGAGGTGAGTGAGTCTTGTGGCCCAATGCAGCAACCAACACAGCACCTCCTTTTTACTGCTTCTCCTTCTTCCCTGTTTCACTCTCCCTGGTTCCTCACTTCTACTCCCTGAGATTGTCTCCCAGACAAACTACCTGCACACAAATCCTTGTCTCAGGCTCTGCTTTTGGGAAGAACCCAATGGAGATACATTTTCGTCTGGATGGAGAGGCTCTGAGAATGTTGCCATATAACACAGACTTTGGGGTTAGTCTGACGCAAGTTGATTCTGAGCTATAGTGCTTACAAGTGTGACCTTGGACACTTTACCTACTTCTCTGTTAAACAGGGGCAGCAGGCTTGTCAGGTAGATTGAAAGCTTGGCACATGGTTGGTCCTCTGTAATTGGCAGTTATCTATTATCTCACCATGGAGATGACCTCTTCCCATTTGAGTTCTCATTGAATATAATCTCTTTTGAGTAACAAAATTATAAGGAGAGGGGAAAGGAGAAGCAGCCATGGCATTTCTTGAGTTTGGATATTTCAATGTGTCCATGGGAATCATTGCCATTACCCAGTCTACCAATGATATAGCTCTGTCTTAGGACAAAGGTAACCAAGATGATGAAAGCAGAGACTAATTCCTCTCCCTCTGTCTGTATGCCTCCTATATCACTTATATATCGCTTGTAAAATGGTGGCACGTCCTTCCCAAAGTCTCATCCCTATGGATGGTTGTAGAGAAACACCATTCTTTGTTCAAGGTAGCAAACCCATGAGCTCCAGGAAGCCATGGAAAAACTTGAGAACTGAGCTAAATGTAGGGAAAGATTTTGCCACAGGGTAAGGGCAGGTGACACATAGAACTTCAAAGTGTAAGGAAAACTCCTGCTTGGGTTTCCCTGACACCTAGATTTCACAGGAAAGTAACTGCCAGGCTCTTTTTTTATATGGTATTTTGCATGGGAGATGATATATTCTTAGTCAACATGGGGTAGGAGGTCCTGAGTGTTTTCTAACATTCTATATTAAAACTCTAAATTGAGTTTGATAGAAGGTCCTGGAACAAAACTGTTAAGGGTCAGAGATTTATAGTAGCTAGGGACCTTGCAGAAGATCTTCTGTGCAATCCTTCCTTGTTCAGATGAGGAAACCAAGACTGAGAGAGAAGATGAGACTCGCCCAGCTAACCTGTCTGGTAAGCACTAGGGCACAACAGAGCCACACTGTGTGCCTAAGAGAGCAAGACCAGTGACTGTGTAGAGCTGACAACAAGGGGCATGTGTTACTCATATTGGGGAGGAAGATAATGGAGATTACAGAATTTTCCATCTCAGTGTCAATAGGTGTCAAACCTGGCTGAATATCAGTATCACCTGGGAGAACTCTTAATGCCAAAATGACAGATTTCTGGATGCCACCATTATCTTTGTGAATCAATATGAGGGGGTGGGACCCAGGATTCTGAATGTTTAATGTTCCACAGATGACTCCAATGCAGGCAGGCCACACTTAAGCCATGGGCAAACACTGACAGTTCAATGCTCTCATGTGACAGTTGAGAAAATAGGCGCAGTGAGATGACACAATTCACCCAAATCTCTTCCTACTCTTACCACCTACCTGGGGCCCTGTGCCAACCCATTACCCACACAGCTGCCAGGGAGAACTTTACAATTGTCAAAAGGATCACAACACTCCTGTGGTTAAAACTCATCAAGGCCTTGCCAGTCTACTTAGGAGGAAATCTAAAACTTACTTTTTTTTAAAAATTTATTTTTTAACTTTTCACTTGAAATAATTTCAGACTAAAAAAGAACAGTTTCAAAAAAATGGTACAAATAATTCTCACATAATCTTTACCCAGCTTCTCTAAATGCCAACATTTTATAAAACCACAGTACAACTATTAAAATCAGAAATTTACATTGATACAACAGTATTCTCTAATCCATAAACTTTATTAAAATGTCACCAATTGCCTCACTAGTGCCAATTTTTGGGTTTTGGCTCACACATTTTGTTGTCTCATCTTTTTTGTCTCCTTCATCTGGAAGAGGTGTTCCTTGCTTGTCTTGCACGACCTCGACATTTGTATAAATTATAGGCCTCCTGTTTTGTAGAATGCTACTCATTCTTAGTTTGACTGAGTTTTTGAGTGTGATTAATTTGGTTGGACATTTTTGGACAAGAATGCCAGAGAAATGATGTGTCCTTAGAGCATTCAATCAGGAGCACCTGAGGACTATTGTCCTAATCCTGGTGCAGGCAACTTTGATTATTTGGTCAAGGTGGTGTCTGCCAGGTTCTTTCACTGTAAAGTTACTATTTTTAAAATATAAAAACTGATACCATGACCACAAGAGCTTATGTGATCAGGCCTCTACTTATCTCTACATCCCCAATGCCTTCCACGGTTGTCTTTCTTTCAGTTCCTCAAATATGCCAATTTCCCTCCTTCCTCATGGCCTCTGTTCTTGCTGTACCTTCTGCCTGGATCTTCCTGCCTGGTCCCTTTGGCCTGGCTGGCTCCTTCTCAGCCTTTCCTATAATTCCTTCTCAAAATATCCAGCACATTTCCTTCTTAGTACTTATGGTCATTTAAAATCATATGTTAATTTATGATAAATTAATGACTATTTAATTTAATATATGAGACAAGTTAATGTCATTTATTTAATTAATGACATTTATTTAATTTACATATGACCTAAATTTAAATCATATGCTAGTTTATAACATAAATTTGTCTCCTCAATTAGACTGCAGGCCCCATGAGGAGAGGATCTGCATCATGCATGTTTACTATTATAAATCTAGAACCTAGCACAGTGCCTGGCGTGTAATAGTCACTCAATCATTATTTGTACTGAAAGGTACATAGTACAACCTTTAGATCCATTTTAAATTTCAGTGATTATATCCTGTATAAGTACCAGGAGTTTGCACAACTTTTTCAGCAGTGTGAATTAGCCCTATTTTGTTTCCTCAGTTTTTTACGCTAGTCGCAGTTTACACAGTCCTGCCAGAGACTGGAGGGGTTGGGGGGCCAAGGGGAGCAGCGGCCCTCAGAGATCGCATTAAGGAGGCCTGGACGGATTTACAGGATCTGTGTAGCAAGTTATTTGCATTTCACAATTGTGAAAGCCAGAAAATCGCCCACATGTGAAGTGAAGACTCCTTCCACCCCCGGCAAAGAATTTAGAAAACTATCCGATTTAATGCAGAAAGCATCCTGCCTGCATTCTTTCCCGGTGTGCTGTCCCGATGACATTTGTTCTGCACGCGCGCGCACATGCACGCATGCACGCGCACATACACGCATGCACGCATACTCTTACACACAGCTGCCACAAAGACGGCCATCGGATGGCTTGATGCCAGATCTATGTATTCCTCCTTCCCTGCCTCAGGCTTTTTACTTTGAACAGAGATTTAGAGAATCTCTTTTAAAAATCCCTTTCTTCTACGGCCTTTTCAACTATAAATCGAAAGTTCCCTACTGGGTTTCGATGCAGACTTGCAAGAGCAAGTCCGAGGCCCTCCATGAGCTTCTTGGCTGCTGTCCAGCTGGAACCGGGGCAAAAATAAATGACACTAATCATATTTTCTTTTTCCCTTTTGGCTCCCCATAATCCTGCATGCCACCCCCCCCCCCACACACACACATTGAAAGAAATGCATCTGCTGCCGTGTGAAGGTACAGACCAGTAACCCCGCTCCCTCTTCTCAGCTGGCGAATCCAGTTGCCATTCTCTTCTCTCCCTCACTCCCTGGCTCCCATCCATCACCGTTACACCTCCCTGTAGCCTCCATCCCTCCGCCCCCACCCCTCCAAAGGCCCGGGGGCTGCGAGGAGAGAAAGGCTTTGATGAACTTCTGAAGCACACAGAGCACGTTTTGGTTCCGCCAGGGCTTCCTCTGGAGGCAGAAAACTTGGAACTTCTCCAAAACGGTGGACGGAGGGTTGGGCTAAGGTCAGTTAAACATTGGTTTTCATTTTCCTCGACACAGCGCTCCATGAATGCCGTGCCCTTTGCCTCCTGGCTGGGTGTTCGTCTCTTAGCTGCTTTTGCTGGTGATTTCAAGCTGTAGAGGTTTCAAAACCTTTCACTGATGGGGCAGGGGGTGGGCAAGGAGATCTGTTGACCACTGCTACGGGTGGACAGCAGCTGTTCAGAAAGCCAGGGCAAAGCCATATAAGGGTGAAAGCACATGTGTTCCTCTGTGCTGGAGAATTAAGGAACCCCAAAGGTTATCTGGCTTTTTCATTTAGGGGATGACATGCCCTGAAGTGGAAGATGAGAATCTGCAGAATCCCATCATCTGAAACCCTGCGGAGAGGACAGCTCTAGGAAAGACCCATCTTTAGGCAGAGCTGTCAGTCTCAGTTGGTGCTGGGGTGAATAGCAAGTCCCCAAAGTTAGGGGCACATGGGACTTGCATGATGCTGTGAACCAAAAGCTACTGGTGCATCAATGACAGCCACTGGCTGTTTTCCAGGACTGCGTACCACCCACAGCAGCAGATGAGAATTAATGTAGGATTTGGAGTTGATTGGTATGAAAAGAAGATGATCTTCACATTGCCAATATACTTAAAGCTATAGTTAGTTTATACACTGTTAAAGGGATGACATCAATGCAGTCAAAATGTAATACAGGATTGGGAAAATTACCCACGTAATTCAACTCACAGCAAAACACACCAGTCCAATCAGCAGGATAGTTCTTTCTAGTGAAAGTAATTGGGAAACTTGAGTTGCAAGGATAATCTCCTTAGTTGATCTGGCCTTTGGAGATACAGCCCATAGTTCCAGAAAAGAGCTATTTCTAGAGGCATTTCCCTTAAAATATATGACGTTAGCTTGTCCCCTGCTCCATGTGATTTGTTTATACTTCTTGGTTCCCATGTATTGTGGGCTAGAAATATGAATGTGTGCAGGGCATCTGTGTTCTACCCAAAATTAAATTATATATTTATGCTTCACTTTTGATCTTTCTCAATGTAAATTATGAAAGTGTGATTGCAAAGTATTATTGCTGGCCTTTGGTATCTGGATGGTAGGCAGTGTCCGTATTGCTTTTAAAACCTAAGGAATTTTATCTAAATAGAGTCTTAGTGGTCAGGTTATTAGGTTGGTAACTAAGTTGCTTTAAATCTGCAGTTGTAGACAAAAGAATCAGAACTGTTGTCCCCTTCCTGGGGGATAGAAGCTGCAATCACAGATTTTCTGTCATCCCCTTGGCAGCCCTGAGGACGAGATGGTGGTCCTGATAACACAATGCAGTGCTTCAATCCACCCACCGTCTTTGTGCCCGTGTTTCACAATTTCATGTCCACTGTTAGAACTAGAAATACGTTTGGGTTGCAGGTTTGGGTTAAAGCAAATCTGGGAATGCTGTGGCAAAAGGATTGCTTTCTCTATGGTAATATGGCAGGAACATTGAAAATGCTTGATTTTGTTGCATTGAATTGAACACAAATAAACAACATGGGTACTTACATTTGTGTGGTGCATTTAACTTTTGTCATGTGACTTCACACGTGATCATGGTATATGTTCTAGTTTACAGCACCTTTGACTGACATGATCAGAGGTCTGTCTTCAAAGAATGGAATAATTCATCTAAGGGAGTCAATGGATTTTATTCTAAAAACCATTAACCAGGAGAATTCACGGAAGACAGGAAAATTCCCTAGACACAGAAAAAGGACAGTGATTGTGCCCATCTTTCAAAAAGAACAAAGGATGAGACTGCTAATCATAGAGGAGCACACTTTACCTGCAGTACCTGGGGAGTGACTAGATTGCAGCCCCCAATAATCAATTTGTAATTACTCAGGAAAGCAAAAGATGATGTCCAGCAATCAGTTTGGATTTGTGTGGAGCAGCACATATCAGAACTGATGCATTTTTTTTTTTTTTCCGAGAGAGAGAGATGGGATGAACAGGACAAGGTGTGTATAAACCACATCTGGGCTTTACATATTATTTTCATCATCCAGCTGGAAAGATTTGGCTGAATCATGCCACTGTTCAGTAAAGGGCCAGTTAATTCAGTGTCAACTTGGAGAGGGGCACATTTGATTGGTACTTCACAGAGGTTCATCCTACAGTTAATTTTGCACCACATCACAATCATTACTTGTAGACCAGTACAACCCAATAATAACTCTCCTTCAGACAGATTCTCATGGGATTCCTTTAATAGTGTCCCCATTCCAGTACTGGGTAATGCTTAGAGTTAGTGAATGTAATGTGGTGACCAGGACACATCTCTAAAAACAGTGAAAAGGGACCATTAATGAGATTTTCTTCTTGCAGATTCATGAAGGTATATTCTTGTATTTTGCAGAATTGGAAATAGGCATATTCTGCTTGATGACAGCCCTCTTTCCTAAGTCCCATTTAGATCTCTTGGAAAAACAACAAAAAGTAAGTTGCATTCAGGTCTTTGTGACACCATTTGGAAATTTGCAAATTAATTGTACCATCTAGGCAATTTAAGAAAGCCTGTGTGTGTGTACCATTTGAAATGTGCAGAATATGAATTTCAGAATATAGCTGATATTTGGAGATGTAAACCTGGGCAACTCATGAACATTCACTTCTTTTTGCTAAAAAAAGAAAAACGCATTAGGAGAGAAAAAGAAAAAAAAAGATGGAGAAAGGGACTCTGGATTCTGATAGGTAGAGTTTCTTTAACACCATATTAGCATCGGTGTTAGGCATTTTGAACACACCATAGTAATTAATCGTCATAACCTCATTAAGCAAGAGCTATTATTGGCCCCACTATTGAGATGAGAAATCGAAGCTTATGGAGGTTAAGATACCCCAAGTCACACAGGGAGCAGATGGCGAAACTGGGATGCAAACCTGACTTCAAAGCCTATTTTTTTTAACTACCCCCGCCTCCCAGTTTTCATTCTTTTGAAGTAAACAACCTTAGCAACCTCATTTATCCACCTTCCACAACTTTCATTATGCTTGAACAACATATATACACGTACGTTGGGTTTAAAATTTTTGTTTGCTTTTATGAAAATGGAATCATAGTTGCATTGTTCTCTGATATTCATATTAAGGTTACATTAAGGAGGTCTTCCATATTTCTAAGGTCTAGAAAGGGCTAAAAGTTTAATATTTTTCTCTTATTCAAAAGTTTGAGAGTAGCAATAAAACCAAAAGGAATAACTGCTTTTTAAATATTAGCACTTTAATATTCCAACCTCATCTCTCATTACTGATCTTTTTAGATGTTTTGCTTAATTTTGGCTCAAGTTTTGTAATAGTAGATGCTTGAATATCAAATTTGCTTCTAGATATTAAAATTTATTTTCATAAAGTGTATATAATAGCTTCTGACAGTTATTTATCTATTTCAAATCTCTAGTAAAAGCTGCTTATTCATTCTTAATAATTATGTCAGTTTTCTCTTTTTTTGGTAATTATGCTTTCTGATTTAGTAGTCTTTTTTTGTTTTGTTTTGTATCCTGTATGGTGGGGGTCACATTCCATTCTTTTTCCATGTGACTATCCGTTATTGCAGCACCATTTGTTGATTTTTAGTGGGGGGAAGTGCATGGGCCGGGACTTGAACCTGGGTCTTCTGCATGGCAGGCAGAAATTATACCACTGAGCTACCCTTGCAACCCCTGTTTTGTGCACAATTTAAATTCTAATGTCCCAATTCGAAGAATTTAAGGACAGTTTAATGCAATGATTAAGTTCTCAGATTGTGAATGCCAAATGCTTTGGTTCAAAGCCTCGTTCTGCCACTTATAAGTTATGTGACCTTGGGCATTATTGAAATCTATGCCTTAGTTTCAACATCTGTAAATGGGTTTGTTGTACAGATTATGAATTAATATATGTAAATCCTTAGAAGACTTCCTGGCACATAGTATCCATTTGATAAAAATACGTAGGAAAAAAACAAACAGGTGAATTCCTTTAACTAATAAGAGCTAAAGCTATAACATTATTATTTTTAATGCAATTTTATTAAGATATATTCACATAGTATAGAAACCAAAGCATATGTGTTTGTTTGAAAGTATTATGTACCCTAGAAAATTCAGGTTTTAATAGTGATCCAACCTTGTGGGAGCAACCATTTCTTTTAATCCTAATTCAATATTATAGGGCAGAGACTTTGATTAAATTATCTCCAAAGAGATGACTCACCCAACTGTGTATGTGACCTTTGATTAGATAAAGATGTGGCTCTACCCATTTCAGGTGGGTTTGATTAGATTACTGGAATCCTTTAAAAGAGGAAACATTTTTTGGAGAGAGTCAGAAATGACAGAAACCACAGAGTGGACAGAGAGAGAGCTAACAGAAACTTCAGAGCCTACAGAGAAAGCAGAGACATGAATATTTGGAGATACTTGGAGCCCAGGAGACATTGCCATCTGCCTTCCCATGAGATGTTAAGCAATCCAGAACCTGGGAAGAGCCAAGGGAAGCCGAGAGAAGAAAGCCAGTCCTAGAGAAGCAAAGTGAGGAAACCCCACAGGAACAGAGGCTGAAAGCAATGAGGCCCAGGAGCAAGGGACCAGCAGATGCCAGCCATGTGGCTTCCCAGCTGAGAGAGGCGTTCCTGACCCATTGGCCTTTCCTGAGTGAAAGTAACCTCTTGTTGGTGCCTTAATTTGGACACTTTCACTTCTTTAGAACTGTAAACTTGTAACTTATTAAATTCCCCTTTATAAAAGCCATTCCATTTCTGGTATAGTACCTTCTGGCAGCTTTCAAACTAACACAGCATACACTCACTGGTTCAAAGTATCATCACATGGTTGTGCAGACAGCCCCAAGAGCAAATTTAGAATGTTTTCATTACCCCAGAAATGAAATAAAAATAAAAAAGAAAACCCTAATCCTACCATATTCCTTAACCCCCCATATTGTTGACCCATAATATTGGTGTGGTTCATTTGTTACTGCTTATGAAAGAGTATTAAAATATTACTGTTAGTTAGAGTCCATAGTTTGCAATTGGTACTTTTTCTTCCATATGCAACTCTATTATTAACTCCTTAAAAAAGTATCATACATATGCTCTAGTTCATGGAAGAACTTTTAAATATTTGTACCACATAACATTATTTTTGAATATTTTGGGTCCCCTTCCAATATTGAGAATAAGTTACTGCATGTAGTCACCTACAATGACCAGGACAGAAGTTAAAGGTCATCACATCTCTTTGGGTGTAGTCGGGAGGGGGAAATGTATGGATGGTATTATAAATAAATAAGCATTAAAACTCCCCTTCCTTGATCACTGTTGATAACAGACCTCAAAACCCCTGTGTCACGAGACTCTGCTGCTCACACCCTTGTCTTAAAACTTTATAAGCCCTTGCACTCCTCCCGCCCACTTTGTGGAGCATCAACTTCCATTTCCTGACCAACAACCATCGAGAAGAATCTTCTCCTATTCATAAGTCCCAATAAAATTCATGTCTAACTCCTTATCTGACATGTCCCTTGATGTTTGGGCTGCCCCAACCTGAGCCCTCCAAAAACTGGGTTGGAACAATTGATGAGCCAGCCAGGAGATCAAGGAGCTGCCTACTGTAGTCAGCATGAATCTTGGGAAGGGAAAATATGTGGGAGAAAATCCAAAATTGGTCTCTAATGTCCATGTGGGGAGGGGCAGCTGCCCTCCTAGATGAATAGGGACTGCTGCAGGAGAATGGGGATGTCCTGAAAACTCTGGCGGGGTTGCTAACTGTTTTGCAACAGATATCAGGACAACTAAATTTGAGTAAGAAGAAAGGAGACCGCCATAGCAATGCCCCTGTTAGGAGCCCTGTGAATGGCTACTGAGGCAGAACAAGAGGAGAAAGCCACTGTGTGTCATTATGAAGAGGTTTGGGAAGCAAAGGATAGAGTAACGCCACCTCTGTATGCAGCAGTTCCAAAAGTTGCCTTTTTACTACAAGGAATTAGTGCTCAATTATGTCATTATCACTTTGTTTTAGATTTAAGTAGTGCTTTCTTTAGTATTCCCTTAAATAAGGTCAGTAAACCTGCTTTCACCTTCATCTATCCAGTACTAGTGGACATCACTAGAGACTGCCCTTCATGTTCCTTACATCAACCACATGGGCTACTGTACCAGATGGGACACATCAGCCAGTCACAAATCCTGGTGACCTGTTGGCAAGTGGATTATACCAGTCTCCTTCTGCTCTTGAAGAGGGCAAGGTATGCTTTTATAGCTGGGGACGTGATTACAGGACTGTTGTTAGCCTTCCCAGTGAGGAAGGCTGACTGACAGGCCACTGCACAATGTTTGGAGAAGTTGAGCACTCTGTATGTTGTACCTACACAGATAGGCAGTGATCAGGGGACCGTTTTACTCGGCAGACAGCCCAAGCCTGGACCATGGATCAGGACATCATGTGAACGTTAGATGCCCTACAATCCCACAGGTGCAGGCCTTATTGAACAAATGAATTGTTTGTTAAAGGAACAGCTAAAAGGTGATGAGGTCCTTGCAGCAGTGGACTAAATGGTTCCTTATCAGGCTTTAACTCACTTGAATGCAATGCCAGGGACTGCCGCCCCAGCTCCTATTGAAATGTGGGCTCTGAGAACAGAAATGAAAGGACTAGCTGCTTTAGAGCTTATCAGGAGGAATAATCATCATTTGTTGTTGCCTATCCCTCAGACCATACAAATGGGGAAAATGTCCTTTGGCCATAGTGCTGGCCTATGCAGCTGCACTGATTGAGAGTCTTAACCCCATGGAGGAATAGGAGTCACCCAAAATATTGTAATCTGACACAAAAATGCCTGTTAAAATTTTCATCACCTATCTGGAGGATCCTATTCCCATGGGAACCTTATACATGACTGTGTAGACCCTTCTTATGCCCAGACTAATGATTCATGTCACAGTAGAGGATTCTTAAAAGTTGCAAAGGGAAAATATATGGTATTAAAACCTCCGCATAATGTTCCTCTGCCTGGTACCTTGACAACCAATGGAACTCTAGCATGTACATTGTTTGGTCAACAGAAATTACCCCTTATTGTTCCCCATAAAAATCTCTCTTTTTGCATATCGTTCCCTAGCAAACACCTTCCTACACTGGGCTTCAGTAGTAACTCATGCCTACAACTGAACCCAATGTTTTTCCTTGGACTTTGTCATCTTCAGGTGCAACCGGCTTTCCTTAGACTGTAACCCCTGCAAATTGGACTGCATGGAATACCCTGCTGGTCTGGCAGAATTCAATGCATCAAAAAACCTGGAAAAAGAATCTTAAACCCCTTGTCTAAATGGTTTACTTCCCTTTCTTGACCATGGTGGCATCTCTTTGTGGGCTTTTTATCTTTGTGGGGGGAACTCCTAATGTTCTGTTTTCTCTTATATTGCTGTTGTGAAATATGAATACAATGTCTATCCTGTGGTCACTGTAGACTGCTGTGTGGGGGTGGATTGTGGGGACCAGGGCCTGGGCCCCCCTTCCATATTGAGAAGTTACTGCCTGCAGCCACCTACAATGACTGGGACAGAAGTGAAAGGTCATCTCATCTCCTGGGGTGGGGGTGGGGAGAATGTAAAGATGGTATTGTAAGCAATGCATTAAAATGCCCTTCCCTTGATCACTGTTAATAATCAACCTCCAACCCCCTGTGTCACAAAACCCCGCTGAAACTCTTCTCACACCCTCATCCTAAACACTTATAAGTCCTTGCACTCCCCTGCCCCTTTGTGGAGCACTAACTTCCATTTCCTGACCGGCCACCATTGGGAAGAATAGTCTCCTATTTGTAAGTCCCAGTAGAGTTAATGTCTAACACTCTGCCTAGTGTGTTCTTTGGTTTTAGGGCTGCAACTTCCCGAGAGCTGGGTTGGAACCAATATCTTCTCACTTATGTCCCCAAGGTTTTGGTATGAAATCTTTCCTTCAGTACTTTCCGGGTGATTGATTACTTCAGTTTTTGATATATTTCTTCCAATACTTTATTATGGACATTTTCAAACAAATAGAAAAGTTGAACTAATTGTAAAGTGAGCACCACTACCAAATTCTACAATTAACATTTTGCCATATTTATTGGATTACATAAAATTATCCATCTCTCTGCCCATTTGTTAATCCAGCTTAGTTTCTTGATACATTTCAAGCTAAGTTGCAGACAGGTGTTTTTGTTTTTTATAAAAGGGTTAAGGGAATGTTGCTTAATTTATAATGTAAATTTTGGGATCCTCTTTTCATTGTTTATTTTTTAATTTATTGGAGTATAAGACAAGACCATGGTTTGTAAGATCTCTACTTTGGGGAAATTTTTTTTGTGGACAACTACATTATCAGTTTTTGTAACATGGACACAAAAGAAAAGTTGTATTCTCTGCTTGTAGGAAACATGTACCTACACTTACTAAATTTGTAGTATTCAAATCCTCTTTATCATTACCGATTTTTCTCTGCTTGATTTTCAGATTCTGAAAGACGTATATTAAAATTTCCATTGTAACTAAAAAATTATCCTCACATTTCCAATAATTATATCTCTTCTGTTTGAATTATTCTTCTATACCAATTATATTGTGGATTTTCCTAACACACACTACCATTATCCATTTTGGTATGGTAATTACCAAATTGGGCGATCGTGGCTCACCACCATTTCTTCTTCCCTTATCTCCTCTCTTGAGGTCTCTGATTGGAGGCAATTGGCATTTGGTTCAGTACGTCCTTATTTTCCTTGACTAGGAAACATTGATGGTATATATCCCCAATCCTTGCAGGTATGAGAACCTCTGTCTCTTACCCTGGGAGCTGAGTGATATCATGGCCCTATTGCTCTTTTGAGCCTCTCATCTTTTCCCTTATGATTTTCATCTCACTATGTTTTGTTTTGGCTTGTAAGCTCTTGATCTTTTGCTCTAGTCCATTAACTTGGTTCTTAGCCATGATTACCTTCTTTTTCAATTCATCTATTAAATTTTTATATAAAACATTTTTCCTCTTAAACTTTCATAATGTGTTTTGAATTGTTCTATTTAAACATCCTTATAAGGGGGTGGTGGTTACTAGTTCTGTGAGTTGTCTTCTGGGTATTTCCTCAGTTCTATTTCAATGGGAGCCCCCAGTTAGATGTTCTACTGCCTGGCCTTCCTCTCTGACTTTCTCTCTCCTTTTCCCAGGTTAGTGAGTCCTTTAAAACCATTACAAATATATATATATATATATATATATATATATTTTCCTGAGTTCTTTTTTTAAAATTGTGGTAAAATATATATAACATGAACTTGCCATTTTAACCATTTTAAAGTATGCAATTCAATGACATTATCTATACACAGTATTGTGCATCCACTACTACTACAGCTCAAAGTTTTCATTAAGCCAAACAGAAACTTTGTACCCATTAAGCAATAATGCCCCATTCTTTCTCCTCTCAGCTCCTGATAACCTTAATCTAGGTTTTGCTTCTGTGAATTTGCCTATTCTAGGTATTTCATATATGTGGAATCATACATTATTTGTCCTTTTTATGTTTTGGCTTATCTCACTTAGCATAAAGTTTGCAAGATTCATCCATATTGTAGCGTATTTCAGAGCTGTATTCCTTTTATATTTTATTAACTTGCTCATTTTTGTTGTTTTTTCAGCTCCCACACTGGTCAGGATGTTGGGGCCTCTGGAATAAATTGGCAACTTTGCTGAGCTCTGCAAATGGTGCGAGTGGCAGTTCTATCCCAGCCAAAAATTTGATGTGATTTAACTCAGCTCTACCAGGAGCAACAGGAATGGGCAGAACCCTCTAGAACCATCTGTGCTACAAGTGGGCAGATGAAGAACTTCCCTGAAAACAATCATAAGCTTCTGACACCTGAGGGCCCCCAGGGAACCAGGAATTCCATAGGCCTCAGGAAGTGGCAAGCCCTTCTATTTAGCCATAGTCTCCTAAGACACTGAGAAGAGAGTCCTTATCTGCCCTTGTTTCAGAGACGCTAGGAGAATCCATGGCCTCAGATGCACCCTTAGATTCTTCCAGCTTGACTGGTGATTTGTTATTCCATAGAGTTAAGATGGAGAGGAGATCATAGATATGCACTCAAGTCACCATCTTCCTCCAATTTTCTCTTAGTATAATGAGCATTCTGTTGTAAATGGGCCAATTTTTGTGTGAGTGCATTTTGTGTTACATGTCTGCCAGTTTTGGAGAGAGTGGTGTTCTATGTCTGTCATTAGAGTTAGGAGAAATATGGTACTGGGATGAGGCAGAGTCCCTGTGAGCTGTATTAAGAATCACATTATTAAACATCAAGGTATTTTTGGTATTTCTGAACAAAGTGGATAAATCTATCAAGAGTACTTGAAAGAAGCAGCCAAGATTCTTTCAGAAAACACCTGGACACCCAAGGGCATCTTTGGATCAAGCAGGAGGTGGGGGTGGCAGCTGCAGGTAGTACCACGGATTGGCTCAGCCAATTTGGGCCTGGATAGAGCAGTCAGGGTAGCACTAGACCCCACACATACCGGGCACTGAAGGAAATGGCTACTGCTGGGGCTGGGGGTGGGCGGGACAGGTCTGAGCTAGTGGATGATATTGGGAGGGACCCAACCTTCCACTATAAATCACAGATTGCACATGCTCAAAGAAGGTGGTGGAGGGGGCAAGTAAGTGTTAAAATCCTGAGAAAGGGGTGGCTTCTGGAATTTGTTCACTGAGAGGGGCAATAGCTTACAATTCTCATAAATTTGCTGTGATGTTAACAGAGATCCAGTGCTGTAGTGTTGGGTAGAATTAGATAATGGAACTAAAATTATTTTGTGGCATCAACTGCAGTACTTAATTACAGTTATATAATAAGATTTATTATGTTTTGTGCAGAATCAGCCAAAGAGATTGTGATAGAATTTAAGAAATTAACACCATCCCTCTGTATCAGGGGCATAAAGCTGATACCCAGTTCTAGATGAAAATGATAGTAGGTGCTCAGTAAATACTTACTGACTGTATACATGCATGAATGCATAAATGCATGCTGAGAAATACTGAGTCTTTGTTCTTTTTGAATTATTAAGTGTTCTGGTACCTCTGTGACTCTACTCAATGTCAGTGCCAAAGTACAATTATAGTCTCACTTTCCCTAATGTGGGAAAGGGGCCTGTTTTAGGTGTCTGGCTAGTCCAGAAGGCAAAAGTCTTAGCAAAAAGGTTATTACAGCAATGGTTATATTAGTTTCAATGCAGGGGGCATTTTATAGATGGGAATGTAAACTGTAAGTTCCCAGTTTTGGTTAGGAATTTCTATCCTGACTGAGGAGAAGGAAGAGGAAAAGGAAAGGAAGAAGGAGAAAGAGGAGTAGATGAAGAAAAAGGAGGAGAAGGAGGAGGAGGAGAGAAGAAGAATTGTGATTCATACAAAGCCTTAAATATCTGCAGTTTCCAAATGCGGTGTAATTGAATTGGAGGAATTACTGAAACAGATGCTAACCCATATACTACACATATCCTACAGCGAGAAAAATGACAGACTTCGCTCTTCTTGTCCAAAATCCATTTAAATTTTAAATTGCCTTAATTGTTTCATATTTTTTAAGCAGTATAATGGAAGTTTTCAGAAAGATCCAATGAACAACAGTAGGCTTGATAAAAAGCTTCAGGGCTTTTGTATGTGATCAGTAGCCACCGTTACTGCCAGTCACTATCCAAAAGAGGTGTGGTTTTCATGGCATTTATTTAAATAGAAAAATATTGTCACCTACATATTTCACCATTATTTACATTCTAATCACCCTCTAGCCATGAATTCAGAATGGGAGCATTTTTCTTTCGACGGTTTGCCATGGCAACTCGAGTTGGAAAAGCTTTATCTGCTGGCACTGTCACTAGGCCTGGTCGCAGGTCTCCTTCTTTCTTCCCTGTCATTGATTTCCCACTGGGATACTCATCTTCCAAAGTGCATTTGGTGGCAAATTCAGAAAATCCCCGCAAATTCTCATTTGGAAAGCAGGAAAGAGAGTTTGTCTTCAATAGTTGGACGTACAATTAAATGTTGATAGATAAATACAAGGCTGGAAAAGCAGGGCATTAATGAAAAGATGTAAAATATTGTTTCTTCCAGAAAAAGTTAAGTAGAATCTATCACTATTGGCCCTGACTGAGCCTCCATTAGTGTGCCATTTCTTAAACTGCCACATTTTTCGATCTTTTGAAAGGGGTGCTCGATTTTCAACCAGTTGTCAAGAATGTCTGAAATTGCTGGTAAGAAAATCTGGCTTTGGCAACATTGTTGGTTAAAGCTGCAAAAGGGGAAAAGGGAGTTTTTAGGAATTACTGGGACTAATATAATTTAATATATTAATATACATTCCAGAGTATATAGCTAACTACCGAAGAACAAGTGAATATTAAAGCAGGTTTTATTTAAGTTAAAGGGCTAATGTGATTCATTAATTTCTATACTACATCTTTCCACTTAGTTATTTGACAAAGAGTATTTACCATTAGCAGGTGGCTAGGGAAAATGAAAATTGAAATTTTTGGTTATGGACAGTCTTGTTTATTATTCGATATAAAGTTACCTTGATCTTAAGGAAATTAAAAATTTTTAATACAAGGGAGAAGAAAAAAAGGAACATACATATAAGCCTAAATATATACATATAAACAGTGGTAAAAATATCCAGTTCTTAAAATCAAAGAGTTAGAAATTAGAATATGCGTTACCAGGGGCAAGGGTGGGGTTGGAGGATGGGGAGTGTTTAAGTTTCCTGGCTGTCAAAACAGATACCTTGCAATGGGTTGGCTTAAACAATGGGAATTTATTGCTCATGGTTTTGAGGCTAGGAGAAGTCCAGATCAAGGCGTCATCCAGGCGATGTTTTCTCCCAGCAGACTGACATATTTGGGCTGGCTACTGGTGATCCTTGATGCTTGGCTTTTCTATTCCCTGGCCATACAGAAGGAGGCTTCTCCTTTTTCTGGTTCTGTTGACCTTCAGGTACTAGCTGCTCCCTCCGCCTTTCTCTCTGTATCTGAATTTCATTCTGCTTATACACAACTACAGTAAAGATTAAAACCCATTCGTCTTCAGTTGGGTCACACCTTAGCTGAAGTAGCCTCATCAAAAGGTCCTATTTACCATGGATTCACACTTACAGGAATGAATTAAAATTAAGAACATACTTTTCTGGGGTACAGAGCTCCAAGCCACCAGATGGAGTTAATGCTTAATTGGTACAGTTTCTGTTTGGGGTAATGAAAAGTTTTGGTAATGAATGGTGATGATGGTAGTACAACATTGTGAATGTAATTAACTGAATCGTGTGCTTGAAAGTGGTTAAATTGGGATATTTATGTTGTATATATGTTGCCATAATAAAAAATTTTTAGAAACCCGTAGAAAAGTAGAACACAAAGAGTGAACCCTAATGTAATCTATGCACTACAATTATGTGTAACTTTATGTGTAATATGTGTAAATAATATTGGTTCATGAATTGTAACAAATTCACCACACTAACACAATATGTTAATAACAGGGAAAATTGCATAAACGTGTGGTATATAGGAACTCTATACTTCCTGCATGTTGTCTCTGCAAATCCACAACTGCTCTAAAAAAATGACTGCGATTTAAAAAAGAATCCAGTTGTTAAACACACTGAAGAAACGATGGGAGGGACTGAAGTTAAGGAGTAATCTGATAAAATTTCACGGAAGCAGTAATCCCAGAATAATTGTTCTTTATTTTGATAATAACAAATGCACAAATATATACAAAGTTTAAATATCACAAATACACAAAAGATAAAAGTGAAAGTCTTCCATAGCACCACCCCTTACAGTAGGGTTATGCATGTTCTTGCAACTTTGAAGTACATATTAGATTCTATGTGTATTAGTTAGGGTTCTCTAGAGAATCAGAATCAACAGGAAATATCCATAAATATGAAATTTATAAAAGTGTCTCATGTAACCGTGGGAATGTAGAGTCCAATGTAGAGTCATAGGGCAGTCTGTGAAGCTGATGACTCCGATGGAGGGTCTAGATGAACTCCACAGGAGAGGCTCACAGGCTGAAGCAGGAAGAGAGACTGTCTCCTCTGAATCCTCCTTAAAAGCCTTCCATTGATTAGATTAAACATCACACATTGCAAAAGACATGCCCCTTGGCTGATTACAAATGGAATCAGCTGTGGATGCAGCCAATGTGATCATGATTTAATTCAATGAACTGTCTTCATTACAACAGACAGACCAGCACTTGCTCAACCAGACAAACAGGTACCACCACCTGGCCAAGTTGACACATGAATCTGACTATGACACTACGTTATTTCAAAAACGCTTTTTTTAAAAAATGAAAATGGTATTATACTGTACATACTGTCCTGCAATTTGCTTTTCATTAAACAAAAATCTTAGTGCTAAATCATAGGGGATAATTTTACTAATTTGGAAGGTAGAGATATGATCAAATGGAGGCAGGGCAAAAGAGGAAATGAAAAGTGGCCTTAGGGTTTGGGTCAGTGCTTGGGTTTGCCAAGGCAGATGAAGGTCAAGGGTCACCAGAGACCTGAACAGCTGGTAAAGGACTGTGACCTGGGCAGGGTGTCACATTCATTACAATGATTGCATTTACCAGCAGGAAATTTGGCTTGATTTACATTTCAATTTGATTAAAAAAGCATCTCAGTCTCTGAGGAAGGCAGTGGTGGTTGAGGAAGGTGATTCTATTTACAAACTGGATTAAAAGGGAAGAAACCAGAGGGCAGGGAAGCCAGGAGGCTCCTCCAAGATGGGTCACACCATTTCAATGTAAGCAGTGAAAAGAGGAAGGGATACCATGTGTAAGGGAATTAAAATTCAGTGAAGTTTTCTTCTTTTTAAACAAAACTATTTGCTCTTGCCTGTTTCTTTTTCCTCTGGCCTAACCGTTGTATCCTATGAATTCAACCAAGATGACCATTTATGCAGAGAAGCAGTTCATCTTCCTCTGGTCTTTCTTATTTCCTCTTCACTGCTGTCCCGACACAAGCTTTCGGGGATCCAGGGTTCTCATCTGAAGCCAGTAGGTGAAATAGTGCAGGTTGGTGTAATGTTTGAAACAAATTTTTTTATTTTTCTTTGAATGTTCTTTGCTGGGTTTGTGGTATGGAAATGGCAGGAAAAAAATGGCTTCATCATGCTTTTGTGTAATTGTACTCAGCAGTGCGGAGAGCTTTCTGTTTTGTGTTTGGAGCCTGATTCCAGATTCAATTTTGTGCTTATCTTGATTGCAAACAAAAACATAGTCTACTTATAACAGAAGATTCTGCTAAACAGATATCAGAAAAACAACAAAAATCTTAGCTGTTCTTGATTTTATGTTATATGGGCTTAGTAATTGAGTCAGTGAGACATGCATGTATTGAGTGTCTGGAATAAAATAGGCACCCGTGGTAGCAAATAGAGTGGTGGTGTAAAGTACAATTTGTACCAGTTATTGTTATGACATAACTGAATGTTCACTGTTAAGGGTATCCTGTTTTTCACATTTAGTACAAGATTTATTTTTTTGTGTGTTTTCAAAGCAAAAGCTATATGATACAAAATGCATGTACAAGAATTCCATTTGATATGCAAACAAACAGAAATAAAACCTTGCATTTTTACATTTATCTGTCTCAAAACCGAATGACTCTTGAATCTGTAACAAATAGTTACAAAAGCACTCTTCAGTCTGGAGAACTTGGGGAGAAAAATTTACTTTTACCTATGTCGACTGTGTTTGATCATACCTTAACTCCTTAATTAAACAGTTGGTTGCTAAGCATTAGTCACCTTGTTAAGTGGTCACCATGCATCATCTCAATTGATTCTCACATCAAACCTTTCTCAACTGGTAATCTTCTAGAGATCCCCATTTTGCAGCCTGTTTTATGTGAACAAATGGCCTCTATCAAAGCAAGACAGAAAATGGAGATTGAAGAGTTTTAGAGTCACTTTGGATTTTTATAGATCCTTCTGCTTTCTACCTGCATGACACTTTCTCCCCAGTATGGTTTTCTTGAAACTGGGATATTTGTTCCAGAACCTCTGCCTGTCTCATTCCAGTTCACTCCTCTAGGAACCATAACTCAGAATTTCTGTGATTCCTTATTTATATTCCCAAGTTTATAGCTAGCTCATTTTCTCCTATAACACACATCTCCAACAGCTTACCAGCTTCTGTTAGGAATCTAATTGGCATCGCCAACCACTGTACATGCTCTGTATTGGGTTGAATAGTGCACCCCTCAAACTGATGTCCACCTGGAACCTGTGAATGTGACTTTATTTAGAAATAGTGTTGTGCAGATATCATGAAGTTAAGATGATGGTACACTGGACTGGGGTGGGCCCAATCCAATGACTGGTGTCTTCACAAGAAGGGGGAAATTCAGACACAGAGTCCCCCAGGGACGTCATGTGACAGTAGAGGTTACCAGCCGAGGTATCCCAAGTATTGCCAACAACTGCCAGAAACCAGGAAGAGGCATGGAACAGATCCTCCCTCACAGCTTCCAGAAGGAACCAACTGTGCTGACACCTGGATTTCGGACTTCTGGCCCCCAGAATCGTGAGAGAATAAATTTCTGTTGTTTTATTCCACACACTTGGTGGGAATTTGTTATGGCAGTTCTGGGAAACTGATATATGCACCAAACCTATTCCCTCCTGCATCTGCTCTTCTAGGGCTTCTGATATCACTGAACACCCACAATCAACTCAGTTCCTCAAGCCAAAACCTAACTAGCCTTGACTTTTCCCACTTTGCCACTTTCTACTTTCAAGCAATTATTAAGTTTTATCAATTCTGATCCCTAAATAGTTTTAAAATCTTCCGCCTTCTCTCTCTGTTCCCGCACACATCACCTTAGACCAGGCCTCCATTATCTTGTACTGCGTTACTGCCATAATCTGCTGTCAAAATCTTTGAGGTTAAGGGCCATGCTTATTTTGTTTGATGTAGTAACTCTTTTCCTTAAGAGCACGTTTTGCCCTTTATTGAGTTTAGTTCCTCTTTGACATTCGTTTGGTTTTCTTTGTGCATCTGTTGATTCTTGGCTTTCTGTTACTCTTTTTGAGAATTTCTGTCCTGTGGCTGTTTTGTCTGTTTAGTCAGCCTCAGGTGATTGTATTGGTGTGGGTGTGGGGTCTCATTTAGATGACTCATCCTTTACTTTCTGGCATCCCTGATCCTCCTGGGAGTCAGCTGCCATAGTCCTGCCCTGCCTCTCCACTCCAGGATCATACTCATTCATATGTCAGTGTGCAATGAGCAACACCCATTTGCCAGACACTCTCCTAAGCTCACAGGGTCTAGCAAGTGAACCAGACAAAATAAATTCCTGCTGCTGATGCCCAAAGGCTGGGGTAAGAGAGGGTGTGGTTCTCTTAATATTACCTTAAAAGTGGCTCCTCCCAGTATTTGAATGCTTAGTTTTAGAGGCTGAAGCTTGAAACTCTATAACCGTCTTCTCCTGATCTATCCTGGTCTATGATTGCCCTTGTAAAGTTTATCATATTTGTATTTCACCTTTTAGCAATTTATTACCAGTTTTACATTAAAATTTCTTCTTAAAGTAGGTGCTTAGTTGTCCTTCTTGAGCCAATCCGCTGACACAGCCTTAAGAACCCACGCCTGGCCTGCTCTACCAACTTCATTCATCATGCTCAAATGATCATTTTAGGATAGTAAACTTTGATTATATCTGTCTGCTCCTTTAAACCCTTCAAAAGTTTCTTAGTGCCCTTAGAACTAAGTTCAAAATTCCACCAAAACCTAGATGATCGTGGCCTTTGCTTACTCACCCCACTCTATTTTCCACTCCAATCTCTCCAGCTAAACTGCCTTTTCTCGATTACTGGAATATGTCATCGTTTCTGCTACCATGAGGTTTACAGTGCTGCAGCCGCCTGGAAAAGTCTCCCTTCCTTTTCCCCACCTAACTCCTTATTTAAATGTCAAATCTCAACTTATAAACGTCTCTATTCCCTCCTTACTGAGTCGCGCCTCCTATTGTATGTTCTTACAGCATCCTGAGCATCTCCTCTATTGTAATCACTTGTTTATTGGATTCATTCATTTAATAAGGTCTTACTTCCTGCTTTACTGCAGGCTTTAAGACTACAGGGAACAAAATTGAATGACATACTTTCTTTACAAACTGAAATGTTGAAAAAATGTGGTAGACTGATTGAACTGCGTAGATATTTCCATTTTGGGGTTGACTGACCAAACTGTGGCTGTTGAAGTGAACTTTTTGTGTAGATAGAAATGTTCTATATCTGTGCTGTCCAGTATGTTAGTCAATAACCACATGTGATCATGAAATGTGTATAGTATGACAGAAGAACTGACTTTAAAATTTTATTTAATATTAATTAATTTAAAATTAAATAGCTCTATGTGGCTAGAGGCTACCATATGGGAGCGCACAGGATACATTTTCACTATCTAGTCTGCATTCTCAGCGTAGTGTTGAGAAATAATTCTCCATGGGTCTCTTGTATTTCTGCACTTCTCATGTGCACAAGTGATGGCTGTCCTTTGTTCTTGACAATATTTTTAAGGATGTTTGTACAGTGAACATTCTTGGAAGATGCAGATAGTCTCTCCCTCTGGAACAAAGGACATGTATGTTTGTTTTCCATGATAAAAATTTTTGAGTTCACTAAACTTAGAGTTTCACACAACCCACTGTCTGTGCAGGTATCATCTGGCCCTCTGTGCATCACCCTGTGGGAATTGGGCTTGGGGAAATGCCTCAAAATTGTGGATTCTCTGGCTACTGCTTTGACTGTGAGTAATAGCCTGTCCCTCATACCTGACCCAGGAATTTTTTATCTTCTACCAGCATCACTGAAAATTGGCAAGCTAACTTGCTAGCTTGCAAGTAGAGTAAAATCTTATACCTTCCATAGTTCTTGACATAGAGACAAAACTTATAGTTTCAAAGTTTGTTTCCTGAATTTTCTTTTCTTCCTCTTCCTTAAGCTAACAAGGATTATTTTGCTTTTGTTAATGTTCTAAACTCAACATTTCCTTTCTATAAAGAAAGACTGACAAGTTAAGTAAACTTTAGTCTAAAGTAACAGAATACCTTTAAAATGAGTGGGAGATGTTATTCTTCTTCAAAACATCTCCAATTCTCACATAGTTAAACAACTAAGTAGATAATCACTGGAATGGCTGTTGAAAAGTCTTGTGTTTTTGGCTTTTTAGCTATCTCAGTACAAATATGTTCTTGGGATCTATCTTTTTAAATTAATATTTATCATGTTATTTGGTAAGTCACACTAGTTAAGGTGGTTTTCTAAGAAACAAAGAGATTTTCCGTTTTAATATTTCTATATACCTGAAAGAAATGTTTTCCCCAAACACAAGATTTTCAATTCAAATAACTCTTCAGCAAATATTTATCAAAGCTTTTACTTTACAGATCATTGCCTTGTAATTGAACTCTTAAGGAACTGACTACTCTTTTGAAAAGATATGCTCAGTAGAATCATAACTAAGAAAAAAAACTCTGGAAAATTCTAAAATCTTGCCATTGTGGACCTCAGCCTTGACATTTTGCTCTTTTGGAACATTTTAGTGCTCACTGAGGCTATTGGATTTGTCACACATTTAATTTCTTAGCAGTCTTTTATTGCAATGTGTGGGAGATTGTATTTTCCCAAAGTGGCCACAGCAATATCTCTGGGCTCACACACTCTTTCTGAAACTTTCCACTCCCGTCAAGATTAGAAACTATTCCCTTCCCTTGAATCTGGGCAGAACTTTGTGACTACCTCAACAGATAGGATGCAGTGGAAATACTGCTGCATAGTTAGGACCGGGATGAAGCCAGTGAGGCAGTTGTCTTGGATACAAAATTTAATGGGATGCTAAGAAGCAGTAATCAAGATATGCAATATTTTAATGCGAAATTTAATGCAAAAATCCATGATGATCAAAAATAAAAATTTTAAATAAAGACAAGATCCGTCACTGCAAGGACTTCATAAATCAATAAAGGTTAGGTCATAAAAGGCCAGTAAGACTTCTCCTGATTTGCATACTCTCTCTCTTGGGATGCTTAGCCCAAGAACCCAGATACCATTTATGAGGAAGCTTAGGTCACAAGGAGAACAATGTGTTGTTCCAACTGACAGACTCAGCTGGAATCTTGACATCAACCACAAGACCTGTAAGTAATAAGCCATCAGGTAATTCCATCCACTGGGCTTTGCGTCTTCCAACTAAAGCCCTAGGCATTGTGAACAGAGACAAACTGTCCCCACTGTGACCTATCTGAATTCATGACCACAGAATCTGAAAGCATAATACTAGTTGTTTTATACTATTAAATTTTGGGGTAATTTTCCTATGTAATTATGGCAACAGGGACACAATAGTACACAAGATTGGGTTAGCATAAGAGTTGTACCATCTACCTCTCAGTCATACTGGGTCCTAGTTTTTCAGATCCTGGAATGTATGTTGGGCTAAAGAGACCTGGAAAGGCAGTTTATTTGGCTTAGGAAAACAACCTGGGCTCAGGTGACCTACTTTCTCTATGCTCACCTCTAGGAAGCTCTGTTAAGGGAAGAGTTTGCACCAAGCTACCTCAGGGCAACTAGTCTCTTCTGTGCTCTTATAGAAAAGTTAGCTTTTGCCTGATGTGTGATAACAAGTTTGGCTTTGCCTGATTTGGTAGCTGTGTACATGATGGGCACGCAGGCTTCACAGGGTCAGCCTGCCGACGGACAATTCCAGAACAGCAAAATAACTCTTCTCTTCTGCTTTTGTCTCTCCCCCTTTTTTTTCTTCCTCCCTTTCTTTTTTTTTTTCTTTATCAGAGAAGTTGTGGGTTTACAGAACAATCATGAATAAAACACTGAATTCCCTTGCACCACCCCACTACCAACACCTTGCATTGGTGTGGTACATTTATTACAATTGAGGAAAGCACATTTTATATAATTGTACTATCAGTTAAAGCCTATGATTTAACTTAGGGTTCACCATTTGTGTAGTGTAGTTCCATGGAATTTTTATTTTATTTTTATTCTGTTATCATCTATTCAATCTAACATTTTCTCTTGCAGTCATATTCAGATATATATTTCAGTGCTGTTAATTGCATTCACAATGTTGTGCTATCATCACCACCATCCATTACTAAGACATTTCTGTCATTCCAAATAGGAATGCTGTACACATTTTAAGACTTAATTTGCCATTCCTTATCCAATCCTATTCCCTGATAACCCATATTCTAGATTCTGACTCTCTAATTTTGCTTATTCTAATTTCTTCAAATCAAGATCATACAATTTTTATCCTTTTGTGACTGGCTTATTTATTAAGTTACAAGTTTATAGTTCTAAGGCCCTAAAAATGTACAAACTAAGGCATCCAGAGAAAGATTCCTTGATTCAAGGAAGGCCAACATCTGTTACATGGGAAGGCATGTGGCTGGCATCTGCTGGTCCTTGTTCCTGGTTGTGTTGCTTCCAGCTTCTGATGCCAGTGATTTCCTCTCTAAGCATCTATGGGCCTTCATTTAGCTCCTCAGGCACAAAACTCTGGGTTCTGGCTTTCCAGAAGGCACTTGGCAATGTCTGCATCTCCAAACATCTGTGTTTAGGTGTCTGCTCTATTGGCACTCCAAGCATATTCAAATGTCTGTGTTTCTGTCAGCTCTGAAGCAACTGTGTTTTATCCAAAATGTCTCCTCTTTTGAAGTAATCAAGACCCACCTTGTATGGGCAGAGTCACATCTCCATCTAATCAGAAGTTCACACCCACAAGTGAGTGTGTCACATCTCCATGGAAACAATCCAAATTTTCCACCCCATAATATTGAATCAGGATTAAAAGAAACATAGCTGTCCCCACAAAATTGGATCAGGAAAAATGACATGGCTTTTCTAGGGTACATTACAGCTTCAAACTGGTGTAAGGTTATTGCATTTTTGTCCTGTTTAAGAAAAGTTTTTCTATTTCAAGTCAAGACATATATTCTTCTTTGTTATCTTTAGAAACTATGATTGAAAAGTATTGATTTTTCACATCTAATTGTGTCACATTTAGATCTAAATGTGATCTAATTTCATATAATTGTATCACATTTAGATCTAAATGTGATCTAATTTCACATTTAGATCCACCCGGGGAAATGTCTTTCTATATGGTGTGATATTGTAGAAATGGATTCACTGTTTTCCATATGGCTGTCCAGTCGACCTAGTTCAGAGTCCAGAGCTCTGCCACCATTGGTCTGCAATGTTACTTTTGTCATAAAGTAAACACTCAAAAAATCTCTCATCTGGTTTAGCTTCGTGATATTCTGAGAGTGAACATTCCAAACAAAAGATGAAAAGAAAGAGTGTGAACTTTGGGCTCAGGTAATTTGTCCCAATGTCAGCTCCTTCCTTACCAATCAGTGACTTTGAGGAAACTGTTTACCCTCAGTTTTCTCATCTATAAAGTGGGAATTATAAATACCTTAGCCAGTTGATATTAGGATTAGAAATAGTAAGCTGAGAGCCTGCCAAAGAGGTGGCTTTCAAATTGTGGTGATTACTACCACAGTGAAAGGTTCAGGAAGGACGGCTTTAAAAATTCATCTCAGCTTCAGAAAGATCACATTGGTCTTTGGTACAAGGAAGCTGCTTTCATGTTTAGCTTTGGGGAATTTGAGATGGCCTGTGGGCCCCTTGGCTCCTGACTGCTTCTGGCTTGAGAGAACTAATTGGAACTCAAAGACAGCATCAGTTTGCAAAGACATACGGAAACCATTAATGCTACCCTCACTGCCTTTCACATAGATACCACAAAAAAACTACCACTTTGAGTTTCATAAGACTTCTTTTTTGGAGGGACACAGAACATATTTATATAATATTTCCTTAATCAATTACTTGTTTACTACTGGTTTTCAATTTCCCCCCGAGAAAGGAAAGCACTGGTTTAAAAATCAAACAAAGCCCTACACAAGGACTTTTTTCCCAGTGGAGGTAGTTTCGTCCCCAGATTCCCTGTGCCACTGTTTTTACAGCTCCCAGTACTTTGGGGAAGGACTAGCACTACTGGTCATATTTAAGGAGCACATTGTTTCATTTTTCTTTTAAAAAACCTTTATATTTATGTCAGGATTATTGATGTTATCATCTTTATGTTGCAAGTTTCCTTGGAAGCCTAGTGAAAAAAGAGATTCTTTTGGGAAAGGAAAACTTTAGATCTATTTTGTTTCACAGCCATCTTTTCTTCAGACTCTCCCACCAAGTAAATATCTGAGTTACTTGTAAGGGGAGAAACTTGATACTTTTTTAGACTTTATCGAAAACTTTAACTGGGTATATTCACAGAGTTGTACAATCATCAACACTATATAATTCCAGAACTATTCACAGTCCCAAAAGAAACCTGGTAAATCAATCCCCATCTGGAAACCACACATTTTCTTTCTGTCTCTATGGATTTCCTTATTCTGGGTGTCTCATAAAAATAGGATTGTACAATATTTTGTGCCTGCCTTTGTCAACTTAGCATGTTTTTAAGGTTCTTCCATGTTGTAGCATGCATCAGTACTTCATTCCTTTTCATGGCTGAATAATATTCTATTGTTTGTGTGTACCACAATTTGTCTATCTATTTATGTGTTGATGGACATTTGGATTTTTTCCACCTTTGGGCTACTTTGATTAATGCTGCTGCTATGAGCATTTATGCTCATGCTTTTCTGTGGACATATGTGTTTATTGCTCATGTACATAGGAGTGGAATTGCTGGGCCGTATGGTAACTCTAACTTTTTGAGGAGCTGCTGAACTGTTTTCTACATTAGTATCTTATATACCAACCAGCAGTGTAAGAGATTTCCAATTTCTCCACATTCTCACCAACATTTACTTTTGTCTTTTTGTTTTTTCTTAAACTTTTTATTTTGGAATAATTTCAAACTTACAAGATAGTTGCAAAACTAAAACAAAACCCATACAGAAAACTCCATCATACCCTACTCCTGGAATGCAATATACCAGAATGGAATGACCTTTAAAAAGGAAATTTATTAAATTGCAAGTTTACAGTTCTAAATCCATGAAAATGTTCAGATTAAGGCATGGCTATAAAATGTCCAAACTAAGGCATCCAGGGAAAAATACCTTGGTTCAAGAAGGCCAATGATGTTCAGAGTTTCTCTCTTAGCTGGAAAGGCACATGATGACTTTGCTAGCTTTCTCTACAGGCTTCTTCAATGGCTTCCCTGGGGGTGTTTTCTTTATGCATCTCCAAAGTCTCTGACTGTGTGGGCTCTGTTGGCTCTGAGCTTTTTCCAAAATGGTTCCCTCTTAAAGGGCTCCAGTAAGCAACCCCACCTTGAATGGGTAGAGACACTTCTCCATGGAAACCATCTAATCAAATGTTACCACCCACAATTGGGTGGGTCACATCTCCATGGAAACGATAAAAAAAGATCCCACCCAATAATATTAAATGAAGATTAAAGAACTTGGCTTTTCTGGGGTACACAACAGATTCAAACTGGCACATATACTCTCCCAGATACCCAGATCCACCAATCTTAACAATTTGCCATATTTACCTTATGATTCTATCTATCCATCTATCAGTCTGTATTGATAGCTATATCCATCTACAATTTTTTAAACATTTGAGAGTAGATAGTATACAACATGCTCCTTGAACACATAATACTTCCACGTACATTTCCAAAGAACAAGGATATTCACTTATATAACCATGTTGTGTATTGAAATGATATCAGTGTTCTTGAATCACCAAAAAACATTTTAAACATGTAGACCCAAATTAGGATGTGAACAAATTGAGAAAAATATGTTTTTGTAACCACTGATAACCAGACATTTATGTGAGAACATGATATAGACTGGCTTGATAAAAACCCAGGGTAGATGCTGCTTGGGGGAGCATCAGGTGAGGCAGATTGACAAATGGTCACTCTGACTTCAGTGCTTGTGCTAAGCTGTCAAGAAACTCACTGTCATCTCACTACAGCCCTGTGACCAGTGCCTGCTGCCATTGGTTTTAGAACTTCTGCTGAACCCCGCATTGGACCTGGCTCCCAAGACAACTTGTTGAAGCTGCTTTTCTTTTGGCTTTCAGGCCAATGGAGCTTACAGACTCTGGCATCCTGCACCTTGAAGTGCATTGTGTGTCCTGACCTGGCTATCGTGCATTGATTGTATTGGTGATTTGAGCTTAGCAAGCAAATAAATTGTTTCGAGCATTTAAATTACTGTTGGTTCAGATCTGCTTTCAAGAGCTAAATTTGCTTTGAATTTTGTTCTGCTTTCAGTTTGCTACAACAACTACATTTACATGCCAAACTACCTTTAGTACAGTTTTCAAGTTCAAGAACATTAGCATTGCTTAAAGCTTATAGTCTGTATTCCAATAATGTCCTTTTGGATCTTTTTTCCTCCATTATTAGACCCAGTCTAGGATCATATATTGCATTTAATTGCCTTGTGTCTTTAGTTGCTGATTTTTTAAAATTATGGAAACAGATATACAACATACATTTTCCCATCTGAACCACTTCCTAGCATACAATACAGTGGGATTAATGTCATTCACAATGTTGGGCTACCCTCACTATCATTCCTTTTTTTTTTTTTTAACTCTTTTATTGTATAGTATAACATATATACAAAGCAAAGAAATAAAAAAGGAATGTTTTCAAAGCACTTTTCAACAAGTAGTTACAGGACAGCTCCCAGAGTTTGTCATGGGCTACCATATGATCCTCTCAGATTTTTCCTTCTAGCTGCTCCAGAATATAGGAGGCTAGAAGCCTTAAATATTTTTTTATCACCATAATCGACTTTTTTTCTTTCTTTTTGGTGAAAAATAACATATATACAAAAAAGAAATAAATTTCAAAGCACAGCACAACAATTAGTTTTAGAATGTATTTCAGAGTTTAGCATGGGTTAGAATTCCACAATTTTAGGTTTTTGCTTTGAGCTGCTCAAAGATACTGGAGACTAAAGGAGATACCAATTTAATGATTCAGCAATCATATTCATTTGTTAAATCCTATCTTCTCTCTATAACTCCACCATCACCTTTCTATCCCTCTCTTTAGGGATGTTTGGGCTATGGCCATCTAACTTTTTCATGTTGGAAGGTTCTATCACTAATATGGGGTAGGGAGATGGAACTATCTGTGTTCTGGAGAGGCTGGGCTAGGTTTCAGGACTTATCTGGTCCAGGGACCCATCTGAAGGTTGTAGGTTTCTGGAAAGTTACACTAGTGCATGGAACCCTTTTGGAATCTTATATATTGCCCTAGATGTTCTTTAGGATTGGCTGGAATGATCGTGGTTGGGGGTTGGCAGGTTATGATAGGTAGCAATGTATAACTGAAACTTGTGTAAGAGCATCACTATCATTCTTAACAGAATTTTTCCAACGCTCCAAACAGACCCATTGCATTAATTCCCCATCCCACAACCCCTATCCGGTCCCTGATAACTTGTACTCTAATTTATTCTGTCTCTATTAATTTGAAAATTCTAGTCATTTCATTTATATGAACTCATACATTAGCTGTCCCTTTGTGAATGAATTATTTCACTCAACTTCAAGGTTCATCCATGTAAAAGCATATTCCAAAGCTTCATTATACCATCATTTATACATACCACATGTTGTTTATTCATTCATCTCCTGCTAGATCCTTGGGTTACTTTCACATTTTGGCTATTGTGAATAATGCTGTTATGAACATAAATGTACAAAATCTGTCCTAGTCCTTGATTTTAATTCTTTGGGTTTATACCTAGGAGTGGGATTGCTGGGTCATATGGTAGTTTTATATTTAGCTTTTTGCGGAACCGCCATGTTGTTTCCACAGAGGCTGTGCCAATTTACATTCCCACCAACATTCACTTCCTTCTTTCTTTTGGGAATGTTTTCTTTTTTTCAAATGAAACATTAGGCAGAACCCCAATACTTTTGCAGTTTTGAAAAGCAGATCTTCAGTCTGTCTGGGCTTTCTTGATTCTCTTTTGCCCTATTCATCTCTAGAAAAAGGGTTTTGTCCTTCAGAGATAGAGATCTGGTAGGATGGAGGGAAACATGCAAAGAAAATTAAGACAGAAAATTTCCCACTGTATCCTGGCTTAAAGACATTGTAAAATACATCAATAATGTCCAAGGAAAAAGTTTAATTTGCACCTAATTTTTGGTATGCACATATCTTTCCAGGGAGGAGATCTTGTTGAGACGAGATCTCGACAGCAAGTGGCATTATGCAATGACTGTTTTTGCAAGAGAGGAACTGGCTAACTTTCGAGTTCCTTTCCAAGCGCATGAGTCTGTGATGAGTCTAAGCTATCAAATGTCCATATTTTCCTCTCAATAATTCTCAGCTCAATAACTGGGTTATACAAGCTTATTAATAACAAGTTAGATATAGCTAAGGTAATATTCTATTCATAGACAAATTGCCTCTTTCAATAGTTCATCCTTGGACTAAATACCTGTTTTGTTTTTTTTTTAATCCATTTCTAACAGAAAGGGGTTTGTGTTTATGTAACTTATTTGGTCGGTCAGTCTTTTGGGGGAAAAGAGGGTCTTATTTGCCTGCTGACTTATATGTTCAGTTCTTATGAAGGTTATTGCTGTGCTATTCGGCTTTAGAAGGTGTGTGTAGGGCACGCTCACTTAATGGTAAAAAGTTGCTTTGGGAAAAGACCTGTGTCCTCTTCCAGTGACCACAAGGATATTGTACCCTCAGTGACGGCAGAAGGAAAACTGATCTTTCTTGGTGTCAGATATGAACATGTCAAGATGTCCAGAGAGGTTCCTGGGTCCAGCATCATAGGCTGATACCCATCTGGTAGAAGAGGGGAATAAGCTTAACACTGTGCTCTTGTGGGCAATTTTAGTGGTAGTTTATTCAGTAGGTAGAAGAGTAAAGGATCTGCATGACCTTTACTATTCACAAAATGTGGCAGAATCAGAAACCTGCACCTGGCCAACTGGGCTGGTGCCATGCTTCCTGTATTCTCTTAGGAAGGTCCAACCTGTGTCAGCTTGCAGAGGGCTACCAAAGCAGGTCGACCCAGGCTGTGAATTGGGGAGCAGCTCTCCTGGAAGCAGCATGGTCCTGCTGGGGCTGAGGCTACAAGAGGACTCAGGGATCAGGGCTAACCCCATTTGTTCCATGCTTCTTCCCATGGTGAATTCTGCCCCGTCCCCTGCCCCCAAAATGTTAACTTTGAAGGTTTACCTTTTGTTTCAATAAGACAGGTACTTCCCTTAGGAGAATAGAGAGGAAAAAAATGTTGAATCCTTAGGAACCCTTGTAAAACAGAAAGGGCTTTTTTTCCTAGTGGGTTTGCGCGCATGCAGGTGCCCTCTCTTCTGTTTTTCTTTGCTTCCAGTTGTGCTAATGCCACCTCACACAACTGTTTTCATGTGTGTTCACCTCCTTTTTACATTTCTTCTTAGTGGTCTCTTTCAATGTTTGCTTAGGTTCCTCTGGAAAACGTAACCCCCTCCTTGGTTTACTCTTTTGTTCCATCTATGGGCCATAGCACCCCTCAATCATGATTCTAAACAAATGATAATGAGACAGCTATACTAAGGGAAGTAGAACATATGAAAAAAGACAAAGCTTTCGTGCTCTAAAAGTCTTTGAACAGTTCTCTCAGTCTCATTGGGAAGATCCACAGATGTCTCTGTGCTCCCCCACCAACTTCTACTAGAATTGTTTTCCTCAAGTATTAGCAGTCAAGGTGATTGAAGAATGGTTTCCTCTTCCATTTTATTTGTTCATATGTTTGATGACTGAAATTTTATAATTTTTAATCACAAATATATGTGTAAAATGTGTAAAAACAGAATAATTAAACACCTTGTAGTAGGTTGAATTATGTACTCCAACAGATACACATTCTTAATCTTAATCCATGTCCCTGTGGGTATTAACCCATTGCAAATAGGACCTTTTTGAAAACGTTATTTTTAGTTAAGATGTGGCAAACTGAACCAGGGTGAACTTAATTCAGATTATTGGAGGCCCTATAAAGTGAACAGAGAAGTCATAGAAGCAAGAAAGGAGAGGACATCGCCATGTGATGTGAGGCAGAGATGCAAAATAAGAGACTCCAAGGATTGTGGCAAGCCAGCACAAGAATACCTCCAACTCCAGGAGGAAGCGAGACTTCTAGTTTCCAAAATTGAGAGACAACGCATTTCTGTTGTTTACTCAAATCCATTGTGCTGTACCTGTCATAGCAGCCTGACAAACTAAGACACATCTTTTGTAAGGAATGTGGGCTCTTAACTTGTTGAGTGGTTGCCCAGTCTTCAGTTGACAGGTATTCCATCACCTCTGACAACAGCCCATTCCCTCATTGGATAATACCACAGTTAGAGGATGCTTCTGTCCCCATTTACCCAATGTTAAGTGGTTTATATTAAATTCCTACCATGATTTTCAAACAACTGACTCCCAAAGTTTGAGAATCCTATCCATTTTACTCCAGAGCTTCCTATAACTCAAAAATCCCTACTGCTGTGGTGTAAAGGATATGTGCTGGAAATCGGCAGTTATTGTAATTAAAGAAAAATACCTCTTAAATAAGTGCCTAACAGATAACTCTACATTTGCTCTGAATAGAGCCTGTTCTCAGACTAAGATCTCAGCTGCCAAAGAACACAGGCAGAATAGTGTATTTGTCAGTGCTTTGGCAAGTGATGAGGAATGGAGAAAAACACACACAATTCCTCCCACTCCTAAACCCACCACAACCAACTCCTCTGGTCTTGGAACAATCCCAGATCTTACTTTTTAGACCAGCTGGGGCAGGCTGCATTGTGGAGAGGAGACGTTTGCTTTCCAGAAGGTAAAGGAAAAGAGGAATGAATTGCTTTTGAGTCTCACTGGCTGTCTGCCAACAAGCAGCATGTCAATTCCTTGGCCCAGGCAATGGCCCTGTGGTCTGTCTAGGCTAAGGAGAGCGAACACAAAAATATTATGTGTTACATGTGAAGTATATGGGCCCTAAGAGGAACCCCTTGGTAATATAAAGGAAGAAAAATCTAGGGCATTCCTCTCTCAGTTTCAAGATACCTGGGGAAGGAAATCGGCCACCAGAGAGTTGCTTGCCTAGTACAGAATCAGTGCAAATTGAGGTGGAGAATTCTGTTGTCTGCTTGAGTTTTTCTTTCTCTACTTTATCATAGAGTCACCTGCCTAATGACCACGAGGCACATTGTCTTCCTTCTTTGGACTAGCGGCATAAATGCTGACGAATTCTAAACCCCAAAACTCCTTTTTACAATAACATTTTTTTTATGTGGAGAAATCTGTCTTTCAGTGTCCCTTTCTTCATACACATCATAGTTATTATGGTGACAGCTTAATTTACTTGAGCTACATCTTATGATGGCTGTTTCTGGATGCTTCAAAGTCATCAGTAAATTCTTTCTCCATCATACCACTGGATGCCTGTTTCTGGGAAGATTCTAGGAGATGGCTAATTCCAGCCATCATTTGCTGCTTCTAGTAATTTCTCCCTTCTCAGATAACACATTAACTTTCCAGTTTGTAGCTTCTAATAATGGCTTACAGACTTTCTTTTTTGATACGTGTGTAGAGCGTGCTTGTGTTTCTGTTTGTTTGGGGGGGAAGAAATATGACTAAACTCTTTAAGACATTTGTTATTTTTTATTCTCCATACTGATTCTAAAGATCAAAAATTCATTTAATCTCAGTGTTAATTCCTTGTACATAGTATTTATGTCTTTAATATAAAATGTGTTTATTTATTATTGTATACATATGACTTAAATATTGATTTCTTTCATTTTATCACTTGAGAGAAATGTGCTCTTTCTAGGGAATGATTTCTACTATAAATACAGTTTATTTAAATTTTTGTAATAAATGATGCCTTTGGTATAGACTTCTGAGAGTAGAATATCAGCTAATTTATTTTTAGCTATTTGCAGCAAAGTGTAGTTTATAAATCATATGTGATCTCATTTGATAATCACAAAAAACCCAAGGCAGGATGCATTCATTCCTTCATTCTTTTATTCATCCAGTGATTACATACTAATTATTGGCTGTGTGCTGGACACAGGGCAAGGTGCTGGTGGTATAAGAGTGGACCTGGTGGATCTGGGCCAACCTCAAAGAGTTAATAGTCAAGTAGGAGCAGGGCAGGTATTACTAACATGCTAATTTTTCAGTCAAACCAGAGTTTAGATGGATTTAAACCCATCTATAAGCCAGACACTTATATACAATCGCTTGGTCTTGTGGAAGAAAGAAGGCAGGGGAGGAAGCCTGACTCCAGGGTCCTCCGTGGGACATTTGTGCAACAGACATTAGCTCAGAAGGTGCCAGAAGCTGTGTAGAGGTAGTTGGGAAATGACCCTTCCTGAATGTGGGGCTATTTTTGAAAGGGCCTAAGGCATCAGACCTTATAACTATGGTTTAGTTGCATGGGGGTGATGGGTCTTCTCCAGACACTCCACTGCGGTTCCTCCTCCTGGGGTTTGTATTGCTGAAGTAGGAGAAGGGAACTCTGCTTTGAAAATTGCCCTTCAAAAGGCAATCTTTCAAGTTTAAGGGCCCCTTGGGAGAGGTTTTAATAGAAAGGGTGAGAGGGTGGTCAGCATCCTTTATTCCTCCTCATAGCTTAACTTTCTGTACCAGTTTTCTCCTTGCTGACTCGCACATTTTCCTTTTTTCTCTCCTATTTTTGGCTCCCTGTATGTCTCTTCTCCCACTCCTGTAAATATCACCTTCCCGGGATCCGGGATCGAGGTTGTCTTTCCACACTACAGAACCAAAGAGAGGGATGGATTTTTCACAGACTCTTTTATAGACATTTTACAAACCTTTCATGTTCAAGGTGGCAGAAATTCCCAAGTGTAGGAAATTTCATTGTCAAGTTAACTCATCTTGATTATAAATGCTTTGAGGGTCCCCAAGGCACAGTGCCTTGCTTACATACAATGAAAGCTCAATAAACCATTTTTCAGTGGTTAATAATGATGGCTGGGCATTTACCTTTCTTTTTATTATTTTTACTCCTCTCAAGTTTTGTTGTCTCTTTCTTAAGGATAGTTTTTGTTGTCCCTCCTCCCCAATAAAAACCTTTTCATGAGGTAAAATAAGCCAGAAACAAAAGAACAATATTGTATGGTCTCATTTAGAAAATGCTTATAAGAAAACAGGGGCCTAGATTGTAAGCTCTTATAGCAGTCACATTTAGTCCGGAGTGGTGATTATTACTTCTGGATTTTGAGAGGCTATTTTACATATGTATAACCAGGTATTTAGAGATAAGAACAAAGCTGATCAGGTTGGGATTAAGGTAATTCAGAATAAAGGGACAGACATTGTCTGTATTCTAGAACCTCATCTACACTTTGAGAATAAAGAAAGAAAGATTTATTTTATCTAGAACCTAAATTTTCTGTAGCATATAACTCATCTGGACAGATCATTTAAACAATCCAAACACAGGGAGCCCAGAATAAGAATGAGGGCCTTTAATCCTGTATAGCTTAATGTAATGCCTGGATAAATCCCAGACTGTATTATTAAGCAGATAATCAAAAAGTATTGGCAAAGTCCCTTGAGGGATGGGAGAAAAAATAAGGAACTATTAAACTTTACCACAGGGGAAACCCCTGATACTATGTCAAACATTGGGGACACCCAGGTCAATAGGCCATATTTTTTGATGACTTGATTTTAAGGCTTGCTTTTGTGAAGCTTATGTATGTGAAGAAGTGTTTAGGTATGCCTAAGAGTCACTTCTGGAAGATCTCTTTTGTAGCTCAGATATGGCCTCTTTCTCTCTCAGCCCAACTCTGCAAGTGAAATCATTGCCCTCCCCACTACATGGGATGTGACATCCAGGGGTGAAAGTCTTCCTGGAGGCATGGGAGATGACTCCAAGGGATGAGCCTGGCACTGACACTATGGGATCAACAATGCCATCCTGACCAAAAGGAGGAAAATAAGTATAACAAATAAGGCATCAGTGGCGGAGTGAGTTCAAATAGAGTCTAGAGGCTACTCTAGATGTGACTCTTACATAAGCTCCATTAGACATTGCTACCTATCAAAGCTTGCCAAATCCCAACCAAAACCATTCTTGCCAATCCTAAAGAACTCCTAGGTCATTATATAAGATTGTGCAAAGGTTCCATTCACTGGAGTAACTTTCCTGAAACCTACAACCTCCAGATGGGTCTCTGGTCCAGATAAGTCCTGAAATGCAGACGGGCCACCCTCTCTAGAACATTAGCTAGTTCTATCCCCTTATCCCATGTTAACAACAGCCCCTTCCAAAATGAAAAAGTTAGAATGGGAATGGCCCAAATATTCCTAAACAGTGGGAGAAAGATCAAAGGTGATGTGATGGTGAAGTTATATAGAGAAGGTAGGGTTTGACAAATGAGTATGACTGCGGAAAAACTCATACATCCCATACACCTTACCCCTCCCTCTCATTGACCACTAGTATTTCCATCTACCTTTTGATGATAAGACAATGATTATGGTAAGCTTATTACAGTTATCAGCAGTAAGAGAATGGAGGTGAGTGGAATCGCCATTTGGACTTTTTTTGGTATATAACTTTTTTGTAATGACTGATTATTTTGAGGGTAAAAACATTTATGTCATCACAGACATTGACAACTGTCCAGGACTTTCTAGTCTAACCAGTAAGGTATATTTTAAACACAAGGGTATTTTTAATTTAGGAACATACGTCTTAAAAATAAATTTGTTGATAGTTATTGGGCCGATATTTACATTTAAATGTGTGATTTCACTGATCCATCCTGATAGGTCTATGATGGTTCAAACATTCATGTTTATAACATTTTGTCTGTACCTATTGATCTGGGAGAGTGAACTTCTCTTTTTGATTTGATAGCTCTTCTGCTATTGTTGACTTGGTAGACAGGTTACCTCTCTCAAGACGGCAGAGTTATTTAAAAATTTGATTTTTCAGCATATTTCCTTATTCCCAAGTGCACTGGGATGGTTGGGCACCCACACGTTTCCCTGCCCTGTCGGTCACACTTTTCTCATCCACAAGCCCTGAAACTCTCTAAGGTTGGAACTGAGGTCTTTAGTTTCCAAAGCCTGGGGACCCTTCCTCCTTTCTTACTCACACTTCAACCCTACCTTCAGGGCACTTCCCTCTCTATTTTCTGGTTTGCCAATCATAGAGTTTATTTCTGCAGGACCTAGACATTAGAAACATAAGGTTTTATTAGCTTCCCTGAAATCAGCATGGGTTTCACCTCCCACCCCCATGGAAGCAAACTACTTCCCACTCCTTCCTCTTGAGTTATTATACCTGCACTCCCATCTCTGCAGTGACCCAAGGAAGATGAGGAAGGGCTTCCTATTATAGCAAGGAAGTTCTAGAAGTTCAATCACCAGATCAAGTTTGGTGGCCTAACCTGGTGCACTTCTATTTTTAACTCATTTATGTGTTTATTAAAAGTAGCATTGAACTTGGAATGGAGGCCTCCCTGCTCTCCTTTTATTTGGCTGCGTGAACTTTTATGAATACGACTTTCCAGGGTATTATTTTCTGTCTCTATTATATAAGAACTTTGGATTTGTTGTCTAAGTCCTCTGATTCTATTTCTTTAGGTTTTAAAATTTCATCAAAACCTCATGTTTGGAGGGACAATTTTCATCTCTATTGGGAACAGAAACAAAACAAATACAGTATTTATTTATCTTTGTTGATAGAAAGCAATTGGCACTGGTTCTCCAGTTTATATTCCAAAGCATTATTAACTCAAGTGTTTGCTTTTGCCAATTTCTATTTGAATACCTTTTAAAACAAAGCTTTTGTTTAATGATTTAATAGGAAGACATCCTCTTAGTTAACAAGTTCTCTCTTCTCACTGCCACCAACCATCCTGTAGAGTTTGTTGCCTCACATTTCATACTGGAAGGACCGAACATGAAAGCCTCCAAATTAAATTTATCTGCTTCCAGCCTCTTCCTAAGCCATCCTGCTTGCTATAACTACATTAATCTTTCTACTATACTGCTTCCATTTTTCCTCCCACGTCAATATTATAGAGGACACATGGAAATGACACCGAAGTATTTCTATTAGGAACTTGCAAAAAGAGGGGCCAAAATGTGTCCTCTGATAAGTTAATCTGCACAAAATGGGTTAGTGCTGAGAGGTGAAAAATCAACCCATAAAGACAAAGTAGATCCTAATCCCAGACCCAACTGCCACCTGATCAATATTGTGTGAGTGTCTGAGGGTCTGTGTGGTATGGTGGATTAGTCAGCTTTGCAGGCAAAGACAAGGGAGAGCAGAGAGGCCAGAGAAGGGAACATGTCTTCTTAATGGCCATGAGGTACAAGTTCTGGACCTGGTTTTCTGAGAAGGTGGATACTAATTGATTAAGGTCCAGATGATCCTAGGTTTGTGTCCTTACTCCCTTACTTTACAGTTGTATGACTTTGGACAACTTAACTTTTTAAACCTCAAATATCTCATCTTCAAAATGAGAATGGTCATACCTCCCTTGGGTTGACACTTTGTATAGTGCCTGGCATATAGCAAGTGCTAGGTAGACAGTAGTTATTATGATAATGATCACGCAGCACCTATGTGTTAGGACTCTGGGTACAAGTGGTCAAACTAGCTTAGTGAAAAGGCAGAAAAATGGCAGAAGGTACTGGAGGAGTCACGTGATACAACATGACTAGAGGACCAGCTAGAACCAGGAACTTGAATGTCACCAGGACTCTGTGCTTCTTTCTTTCTGAGGATTATTTGGGATTTTATTTACAAAATCTTGTTGCTTGGGCAGGTGGAATTAGGTGCTTGCAAAATCTGTCTCCTCAATTTTGATTTGGGCCAAAGAACTTTTATCTTTCTCTCTGCATTCAACTACCCAGCCTTCTAAGAAAAAAGGAAGAGGAGAAAATGAAAAAATATTCTGTTCACAAAATGTCTAAAGTAAAGCTCACTTTAATTATTGTGAAGCTAAAATAAAATAGTTTCATGAAGTGATATATATATATGTACACACACACACACATTTATGGGCTATTTGCCTACTTTTTACTCGTGGTAACTAATTTATCACTAAATTCTGAAACTTTCAGTCATATCTCTTTTTCCATTCCCATGGGCCCTGAATATGGAATCTGGTAATATTTCTCCCTTTGTTTCTCTGTTTATTTTACCACAAGGAATTTTGTTTTGGATTATTAAAACAGTGCATGAAGTAGAACATTTCCACTAGAAAGATGAGAAAAGATAAACTGCAGCAGGACTTATCTGTTTTCAATTTTTCCGTGACTTACTTTGTCTTTCTTCAATATTACTTCTTGCTCTTGGTGAGAAACAGAGCTTGTAATAAATATAGTATCATGGGGGGAAATGATATAACGTTATGAAGCCCAAACCAATATACTCAGCCAATTTCCAAACTACTCTTTGAAAAATATTCCTAGGTTTGGTTTTCATTCCCATTTGGTTTCACTTTTGGCATTTTTCGGAGGAGAAAGAATACTTTTTTCTAATTAGCAGGCTCAGAAAATGATGTGACTATATAGAGATTTTTGTCCATGAGATATTTTTGTGTACATTTGTGAAAACATATACATATAATAAACAATTTACAAATATATTCATGAAGGCAGACAGAATGTAAGTTTAGTAACTAGCACTTCAATAGGTAAACCAAAGACCATAGAGAAATGATAGCTTTTGTAATCATTATTGTTCCAACATTTGCTTTGGAACGGAACTTTACTGTATTAATAGACAAAGTCCCGTTGTGCCTATTTTCCATCCAACCGTGCAGGATTCATTATTATCCTGACAGGAGCTGTGGAGGAGACAGAGATGCATTCACTCCTCCCTAATTCTTTGTTCTGAGTAGACCAGGTCAGCTTTGAGTGGAGGCCGGCTTAGGGGTGGTTAGTTGGTTGCTTTGCTTGCCGACCAATGCCACGGAAAGCTTTTGACTCTGATAGTAAGGAAAAAAATGCTTCCGTTGCCTATAATAATTTCCACCAACCTCAGTTCATTATGGGATTTAGTACTCTTAATTCACATGGGATATAATGCAATGGGTAGATTCTGGCAATGTTCAGGGCTGTAGCTCTGCTTATGGTTGTGTAGAAGTAGGCTGGTACCTTTAAAAACGCCAGGTTGCCAAGTCGTGCCCTAACATAGCCCTGCAAAGTGGATTCACATCACCTGAGGCAGAATGGCGGCACTAGAAGGAAAGTCTTGCTTGTAGAGAAACTAAGAGGAGGGAGGCTGTTTAAGGAGGAACTGCTGGGGGTGGTTACACTCTGGAAAGGTGTTTCTTTTAGGGAGAAAGACTGTTTGGGAAAGAGGAAATCTCTCTGTCCTGAAACCTAAAAATAGGCACAGACCCAGAGATTGTTTTTTTGTTTTTGTTTTGCTAAAAAAGAGCAAAGAGGTGCTTATATAAGCAATTTTAACATAGAATTATTAATGGAACTCAGGTGGGGAGAGAGGGTGGTGATTATAAAGCTGAGAACAGGAGAAAGGTTTTATTTTCATGTGAATGTGATCTGTGTTCGGTTTTATTGACTTATGCTGTTTACTTCAGGTCTGCATTTGCTTGAGTAGTTGTAAATAAATACTCATTATTTCATATATACAGTAAGAGTGGCAGTTCTGTGTGTGTCCTTAGTTGTCTAAGCCCGCCCTGCTCTGGTTTCGATAGACCGTGAAACACAGCAAGAATCCATCTCGCAGCTAATAGAGTCAGAGGAAAGCCTGGAAGAAGTCAACTCGCCTCTTTTGGTTTACCCAAATCTTATCGGTGACAGGAAGAACATACCAAGTTTAGGTCAGCATCTATCATCCATATCTTGGGATTTGTCCCACCAACATCATAAGCTTAAAGTGATAACAAATAAATGATAACTACAACCTGACACAGCCCTTCAAATGTATGTGTATTGTATAAACTCTATTTTTATGCCATTAAATAAGCTATTCTATTTTATAATGTGGGCTTTTAAAATTCTTCTGTTTATGTTGACTACTAAGCTTTGAGTGTGTGACTTGAAAGCAAACTTAACATTTTTAATCCATTTTTTATATTTACATACATCCTAAAGTGATTTTTATATTAAAGATATTTGTAAAATTGGATGGGACCTTTGTTCTGGCTCTCTGTGAGGCTATGAAAGACATTTTCCTTCCTTTTTTGTCTTTTTGCCTGGTACTTTTAATCTTTCATATCCCCTAGCTTCAGTATACAGGAATTGATGGTTGAATAAATTAAGGATAAGCATACTGTTCTGTTCTTCTAAAACTTGTATTTATTGCTGTGATTTATCTGACAATTTACATAAAGTGCTAGTTAGTGCAGCTGAAATTATTAATTCTTCAGAGAATGAGATGCTCAACTGTTTCCACAGCTCCAGGCAATTTTTCCACATTGATATGCAGGAATTACATAGACCCCAACTTGTTTTTTGAATTAAAATGCATCATTGATGCTAATTTTAAGGAAGTCTCTATATTGTAGTCCTATTTAACCAAACATCACATTTCCTCATTAAAATATCAGCATCCATAATGAAGTACTTTGCTTTATAATTTAAAATGCCCCACTATGTTGAATGCACATTTGAACATTGAAATGTAATTCTGCTAATGTACTGATTAATTTATGTTATTCTCTTCCACTCACGTGGCAGATTTTAATTGCAATTAGTTAGCTGCTGCCGTGTCTCAGCATGCCGAAGGCTAGGGTACAGTCCTGATCAGTGTGGAACAATTACCAGGACTTTTGAGCAGGGCTGATATTAGAAGGAGCGGGAAGAGCCATCAAAGTTGCGGATCTTAATTCTCCTGGTAATAGCCATGCTTGGGGGGCCCGCATTTGCTCTGAGGAAAAAGCCAAATAAATGGGAATTATCCAAGCACTATAATACAATTAAGCTGTCACAACAACTTTGGGGACTGATCTTCTGCACTCTTTCCACGTCTCTCCCGGCTGCTTGGGGGCTGATGTAGCAGGGGACGTACTCCCACCAGCATCCTGAGCTTTTGATGTGTGTGAGGTACAGCTGTAACAAGGCATGGGGTACAACACCCGCCTTTCACTTAATGTTGTTGAGCTACAAATTCATGTAATTAATTTTAAAAAGCCATTACTTTGATCTTCATAAATATGCCCAGGATTCAAATGGGAAACCCGAGGGGAATTTTCTCAGGAGGATGATGATAGGGCCAAAATGCAATTTCATTAGGGCCAACTATTTGTCCATAAATGAGGCTTCCCCCCCACCCCCCCAATCTTTTATTTCAGCGGCAGCTATTACCAGCTGCACTGCTATATTATGCAGAAAATCTGCTTGCTTACCCTGCCAACAAACTGCCTCGGTTCAATGAGCTATTTGTAATGTTATGCAAAGCTTTGCAATATATTGCTATAATTTAGTTTAAAACACTTTTAGTTCCTGTGCTGGTTATATTACCTTAACTACAGGACACTGGTGCTTATAAATGAGATGAAAACATTGTCCCTGCTGTATTCATTATTAGTGATGCAAGTGGGTAAGGCACAGAGGAGGGGTCCCTTGAACTTTGGTTCTAGTCCTAGTTCTGTCTCTTAATGGTCTCTCTGGGCTCAGTGCTCTGCTCTCTTGGATCAGGATAATGACCAATAATTCCTAGCTCAGGCCTGTTTTGGAGGTCACATCACTAATGTACGTAAATGTGCTTTGTAAACACTGGATTGAAATGAAGTTTAAGGCTTAATATTACAGTGGTGTTTTAACTTTGCTTTTTATTGTTGGAATGATTTAAAATTCTAAGAAAAATACTGTCAGAAAGGCATGTAACCAAACATTGCTAGTCTCACTTGTTAATAAATTATTTCCAACAATCCAAGAAATAGTGGAGTTAAACAATAAGAGTTTTACAGGTTAAATAATAGGACATTCAAAAGAAAATACGGAAGTCAGATTTACCAGTGTCCAATACAATGCTTTACGATTTAAAGCAGTCCCCGATCTCAGTTATGTTAACGAAAGTTTATTTCAAGCTGATGCTACCTGTTCAGGGGCTTTGCTGACCGCGGTCACACATGGATCTGGACTAAACTAATGGAGGGCCTATCTCTAGATGTGGTTGCTACAAAGACCACCGAGGCAGGAGAAGCCGGAAATGGGTACAGCGCACTAGCTCTTTAAGGCCGACTCCTGGGAAAGAGGTCCGTCACTTCCGCTCACGTTTCATTGGTTCAAGCATGTCATGTGGTCAAGGGGCCTGGGAAGCTCAACCTCCAGGTCCCCTGAAGGAGAGGAGAATTCCAAATGTTTAATGAATGGCGGTATGACTACCACACTCCTTTATTGAATTAAAAAAAAAGGCATTGTCTTTTGGGAAGCTGACGCTCTCTGAAACAGGGAATAGGCTTTAGAGCACAGTGAAAGGTTGGTGGTAAAGAGCATGGCTCCTGGAGCCTGGCTGCCTGAATTTGATTTCTGACCCCTCCGAGTTATAGCTGAGGGACCTTGGGCAAGTTACTGAACTTCATTTGCCTCTATTTCCTTATCTGCAAAAATGGGGTTACTAATAATACTTACATCATAAGACTATTGTGAGAATCAGAGCACTTAGAACATTGCCTGGTAAGCATTTGCTATTTCCCTTGAGTGGGTGGGTGGGGCGCTGTGGAGTCTGGGGGCCTGGTGTTTATTGAGAGGCCGACTGAGTTTCCCCTCCACTTTCCACAGGCTGTCAGCTATTCTTGCACCTTTCCTTTGGAGAGTTTGGGTTGCTGGGTGGAAAACAGAAGCTGCCTGTAGAGTCTTTTTCCTTGGCAGTGGTTTTCAGAAAGGCTGAGTTAGTAGCGGGAAATCTGCTATAAGGAGGAGGGAACAGGTATCATGGGGGTGGGGTGGGGATCCCTCCAGGAAGGAAGGGAGTGAAGATCTGTGGATCCTGCGCTCTCAGGGTGGCGTGCAGACTTGGACAGGGGCCCTTCATAGTGTCCCCAAATACTTTACTCTATCCAGCACCCCAGGGCTGGGGGGAAGAGAAGGATGAAAGCCCTAATCACGATTTGGGTGAGTTTACCATCTGTTCAATAGAAA
>PVIY010009539.1:0-72995 GCA_004026745.1 Myrmecophaga tridactyla | reverse complement strand
GTTTGTGTGCTTATTTTCTTTTAGAATGACAGAGAATTCAACATTGTTTAGTTGAAGAAATAGAATTAATTTGTATTTCATCCAATTTTAATGTATTCCTCATTCTTGGATGTGCAGTAAGATGATATTCACAAATTTTGTTATAGCACAATGTATTCAGTAGCCCTTTATTAAATTGAAGAATTATTTGTGCATTGTATGCCTTTTGGTAATTTCAGTAATCATTAGCACTTCTATGGGGGGGAGGTGAGAAAATTCAAAGGCATGAAATGAAATTCTTTTGTTTTTCTTGTTTGTTAATAGATAACCTTGCCAAGAGATTTGAAATGGTTGTAATTAGTCTCTGAACACCATCTTGTGCATGGGAAGGGAAGGGAGAGCCTCTTTGAAAATGAGACTAATACATTAGAAGAAAGAGCAGAGAGAAGGAAAGCAGGTGGGTCCTGTCCATCAAAAGCATTTCTGGCTTACCCATAGATTGTGTAGTTTATTTGCTTATGCAGTGCAATTCTGGAGGCATTGCTTAGCATTCCTTTCCATGCAAATATATATCTATCTACTGACTGACTTGGAAAAAAAAATTTAAAGACTTATTTCATAACCAGAAACAAGGCAAAAATGCAGGAATCTCTTGGGAATGGTAGCAATGATATACATTCAGACAACAGTGTAAAGTACTATACCCAGATACTTTTCTTGGGATAGGTTCTGAAGAAAGGGTATTTTAGGATGAAAGCAGAAGAACATAAAAATGCAGAGTATCTTAAAGGTTGAGAAAGTAAGATTGTGCTCAAACTGAAGGAGTATGATAAAGAAAGAGCAGGAGCAAAGAATTCTTTTCACAATCAGCTTGGTTTATCTTAAGTTTTTTCATTCACCTTCTAGTCTGAAAATAAATAAATTCATTATAAGCTGTCATTCCTTCAAAAAAGTCCTACCATCAAACACAAGTGTTTAATTTAATGTTATAGAGATTGGGGCTAGTGTTGCATCATGGGTAAAAACCTGGACTTTGGAGATGACTTAGTTTTGTTGGTTAATTTAATTAGAGAAGTTATAAATTTATGAAGAAATCATGTATAAAATACAGAGTTCCCATATGGCATTAATGGGACTTGGTTATCTCTAAGTTGCGTGACTTCAGGCATGTTGCTTAATTTCTCTCTTTCAGTTCCTTTGTCTGTATATTGGGGATAATAATACCAGGTCATGATGTTAAGAGGATTAAATGAAACCATATATGCAAAGCAATTTGCACCAAGCAAATTTTTAACACTTAGTAAATGAATGACTGCCTTGTGATGGATGGTAGAGATGATAATTATGGTGAGATATAACTCTTTTAACCCAGGAATGTAAAATCCTTAAATTAAGGGACTATGTCTTATTTTTTTTCTTAAAATAAGGGAAAATACTCGGAATGTAAGATCAAATTGTGGAAATGCATATCTAATTAGTTAAGTAGTAAGCCTTAGAAATCTTAATTAATTAATTAAAGAACTCTTTCAAACTGGGTAACAATTACAATAATGGAATATCAGCAAATGCATATAGTTGAATCACTTGGCGTATATGATGACTTGAATTGCTAAGAAACTATTCCCAACCAGAGGTCCTTTGGCAGTCCAATTTATTGATGAAATAACCAAGATTAAAATTGGCAGGTTGATTGATATCAAGTAGTATTTCTAAGGTGTTTGAAAATGGTTCTTCCCATAAGGTTGGCTAAAGATTTCTTTGTATATTTTCCTTTCATACACTTTTTCTTGCATCAGGAAACTTTAAATTTTTATTCTTATTTTATTTAGACATTAAAAAGCATAGAGACCACAACTGCAAGAAATTTGGAAACTATTTTTAACATAAACATAAAATACAGGAATTGAGAATGTTTGTGCAGAATTATAGAAGACCAGGGAGAGGAGATAATGTTATCTTCAAATACACATAAAATGCTGGTCTGTGTGGTTTAGTCAAGATTGTTCTGGCAGCAAATGACACTGAATCCAACCCAAACTAACTTAAGGAAAATTAAAAAAGGATTATATTAGTTTATGTAACTGAAAAGTGCAGAGAAATAGATCTATCTTCATACTAGGCTGGGTTTCAGGGCTCCAATGATATTTTGGAACTCAGCCACTCTTTTTCTTTCTGCTCTGTCTTTTCCTATGCTGGCCTCTGTCAAAGAAAAAATAGTACCGAACAATGGACAATGTTACATAGGTTAAGATGACTTTATTCTGGAAACTGGTACAGTAGGGGAGAGAGAGCAGAATGCAACTCCATTGAAACAAAGGAGAGGCAGTTTTTGTTTGTTTGTTTTTGCATATTTGATTGAGATATATTCACTTATCATATATTCCATCCAAAGTATACAATACCTATCTCACAGTATCATCACTTAGTTGTGCAATAATCATCACATCAATATTAGACCATTTTCATTGCTCCAAAAAGACAATTATCAGATAGACACAAAAAAGGAAACCCCCCAAACACCCCAGATCCCTTATTTCCCCCTATTATTTTCCCCTAGTATTGATGTGGCATACAACTTAGTGTTGATGAAGGAATTTTAAGGTATTACTGTTAACTATAGTTTGTAGTTTGCAATAGGTACATTTTTCCACATACCACTCTATTATTAACTCTTGGTACCAGTGTCAAACATTTGTACTAGTTCATGTAAGAATGTATTTAAATTTGTAGTGTAACTTGGTGACATACATGACTCTAAAGAACCCCTTTAAACCAAATTCACATACAGTATGGCATTATTACTTATATTCCCTGTAATCAACTACGCTCACTCCATATCTATTTCCAAACATTTTAAGTTCAACCTCATTATACTTTCTGAACATATGAGGTTATCTCTCCCCTTCTCTAGCTTCTATTTCTAAGTATCCTATATTCTACATTTTAAGACTCTGAATTGACATATTTTAGCTAATTCATATTAGTGAAATCACACTGTATCTGTCCTTTTGTGTCTGAATTATTTCACTCAGCATTATGTCCTCAAGATTCGTTGATGCATGTTTCAGGACCTCATTTCTTCTTACTGCTGCATGTGTAATACCGCATTTTTTATCCATTCATCTGTTCATAAGCATTTGGATCATTTTCATCTTTTGACAATTGTGAACAATGCTGCTATGAACATCATTGTGCAAATATCTGCTCTTATCCCTGCTTTCAGATCTTCTGGGTATATACTGAGTGGTGGAATTACTGGGTCATTGGTCAACTCAATATTTAGTTTTCTGAGGAACTGTCAATCTGTCTTCCATGATGGGCTGAACGATTTTACACTCCTATCAGCAGTGAATAAGTGTTCCTATTTCTCCACGTCCTCTCCAACACTTCCATCTTGAAGATGTATCCCTATATTTTCTTCTAGGAGTTTTATGTTACTGGCTCTTACATTTAGGTCTTGATCTACTTTGAGTTAATTTTTGTGTAGGGTGTGAGGTAGAGGCCCTGTTTCATTCCTTTGGATATGGATATCCAGTTCTCACAACACGATTTATTGAAGAGATTATTCTGTCCCAGTTCAGTGGATTTGTGGGCCTTGCCAAAAAGAAACAAAACAAAGCATAGATCTGAGGGTCTGTTTCTGAACAATTTGAATCTGAACAAATTGAATGGATCAATTTGATTTTTACATTGATCAGTATGTCTGTCTTTGTGACAGTACCATGCTGTTTTGACCACTGTGGCTTTATAATAAGCTTTAAAGTTAGGACTAAGTTCTCATGCTTCATGCCTCTTTTGGCTATTTCTGGTCCCTTTCCCTTCTGAATAAATTTGATAATTTTCCCAACTTTGCAAAGTAGGTTGTTGGAATTTGGATTGGTATTGCATTGAATCTACAGATCATTTTGGGTAGAACTGACATCTTAATGACATTTAGCTTTCATATCCATGAACACAGAATATCTTTCCACATTTAGGTCTTCTTTGCTTTCCTTAGGCAATGTTTTATAGTTTTCTGAGTAGGTCCTAAACATCCTTAGTTAAGTTTATTTCTAGGTACTTCATTTTTTAATTTGCTGTTGTGAATGGAATTTTTTTTCTTAATTACTTCTTCGGTTAGGTCGTTATTAATGTTTAGAAACACTACTGATTTTTGTGCATTGATCTTGTATCCTGCCACTTTCCTGAATTTGTTTATCAACTCAAGTAGCTTTGTTGTAGATTTCTTAGGATTTTCCCAATATAGGATCACGTCACCTGCAAATTATGAGGTTTTACTTTTTCCTTTCCAAATTGGAGGCCTCACTTTTTCTTTTCTAATTGCTATTGCTAGATTCTCTATCACAGTGTTAGCTAACTGGTGAAAATGGGCATCTTTATCTCATTCCAGATCTTAGAGGGAAGGCTTTATATCTCTTACCATTGAGTATGATGATGACTGTGGGTTTCTCATATATATCCTTTATCATATTGGGGAAGTTTCCTTCGATTCTTGTCTTTTGAAGTTTTTTTTTTTTTATCAAGAAAGGATGCTGAATTGGGTCTAATGCCTTTTCGGCATCAGTTGAGATGATCATGTGATTTTTCCCTTTTGATTCATTAATGTGTTGTATTACATTAATTGCTTTTCTTGTGCTGAACCACCTTTGCATGTCTGGGGTAAAAGTCACTTGATTGTGGTGTATAATTCTTTTAAAGTGCTGTTGAATTTAATTTGTAAGTATTTTGTCAAGAAGTTTTGCATCTATATTCATTCGGGAGATTGGCCAATAGTTTTCCTTTCCTGTACTATCTTTATTAGCCTTTGGCATTAGAGTGATATTAGCTTTATAGAATGAGTTAGATAGTGTTCCCTTTTCTTCAATTTTGTTAGAAAAGTTAGAGCAGAAATTGTGTTCATTCTTATTGGGATGTTTGATACAATCCTCCTGTGAAGTCATTTCGCCCTGAGATTTTATTGTAGAGAAGTTTTTGATGACTGATAGAATCTCTTCACTTGTGATGGGTTTGTTGAGGTTTTCTGTTTCTTCTCAAGTCAGTATAGGATGTTCATGTGTGTTTCAGATTGCTAAATCTGCCAGCACACAACATATCAGAAATGGATTGGCTTTTACAAGAGGATTTATGGCCTTAGAACATGAAAATGTGCAAATTAAGACATCAAGAGGAAGATACCTTCTCTCAGGATAGGCTGCTGGCATCCAGGGTTCCTCTGTCACATGGGAAGGCTCATGGTGACATCTGCTGGTCCTTCTCTCCAAAATGTTTCTGGGCATTTCTCCTAGCTTTTCTTGAGACATTTTTTCCTCTCCCTCTTCCCATAAGCTCCCTTAAAGAACTCCAATAAAGGATGAAGACTTACCTTGAATTGGGTGGGTCATATCTCGTAGAAACAACCTAATCAAAAGGTCCCACTCACAACAGGTCTGCCTCACAAGAATGGATTAAAAGAACACGGTTTTTTCTGAGGTACATAACAGATTCAAATCAGCACAATGTGTTTCTAAATAATTATCTATTTCTTCTAAATTGTCTGGTTTGTTGGCATGTGGTTGACATAGTATCCTCTTATAATCATTTTTATTTATTCAGCATCCATGGTAATGATTCCCTTCTCATTTCTGATTTTATTTATTTGCATCTTTTCTCTTTCACATTTTGCCAGTCTAACTAAGGGTTTGTTAATCTTGTTGATTTTCTCAAAGAATCAACTTTTGATTTTATTGATCTCTTTTGTTCTCTTCTTCTCCAATTCATTTATTTCTGCTTTAATGTTCATTATTTATTTTCTTCTACTTGCTTTAGGAATTTTGCTGCTCTTTCATTAAATTATTTAGTTAGTGTGGTAGTTAGGTTCAGGTGTCAACTTGGCCAGGTGAAGGTGCCTAGTTCTGTTGCTGTGGACATAAGCCAATGGTACATGAACCTCATCTGTTGCTGATTACATCTGCAGTCAACTAGGAGGTGTGCCTGCTGCAATGAATGACGTTTGATTTAATTGGCTGGTGCTTAAATGAGAGAGCTCAACCTAACACAGCCCAAGCAGCTCATCCCAGGCCTTTGGAGGTGCAGAAAGGAATCACCCTGGGGAAGGTTGTTGGAACCCAGAGGCCTGGAGAGAAGGCCAGCAGAGATCACCCTGTACCTTCCCATGTAAGAAAGAACCTCAGTTGAAAGTTAGCTGCCTTTCCTCTGAAGAACTAATGAAATAAATCCCCTTTTATTAAAAGCCAATCTGTCTCTGGTGCGTTGCATTCTGGCAGCTAGCAAACTGCAACAGTTGGTAAGTTAGGCTGTTGGCTATTACTTTAAATGCATACATTAAAAAGGAAAGAAAGAGTACTGCCTTTGCTGCATAGGATTTTAGGAATTTAAATTCTTATTTTAATTCCTCTCAGGATACTTATTGATTTCTCTTGTAATTTCTTCTTTGACCCACTGATTGCTTAAGAGTGTGTGTCTAACCTCCATATGTTTGTGAAGTTTCAAGTTCTTCGCTGGTTATTGATTCCCAACTTCATTCCATTGCATTCATAGAACATACTATGCTGGTTTAAAGCTATTATGTACCCCCAGAAAAGCCATGTCCTTTAATCCTCATTCAATATTGCTGGGTAGGATCTTTTTTATTGTTTCCATGGAGATGTGACCCACTCAGTTGTGGGTGGTAACTTTTGATTAGATGGTTTCCATGGAGATGTGTCTCTACCCATTCAAGGTGAGTTTGCCCTTTAAGATGGAATCATTTTGGAAAAAAGCTTAGTGTTGACAGAGCTCACACGGCCAGAGACCCTTGGTGATACAGAAGGAAAATGCCCCTGAGGAAGCCTTATGAAACGAGGAGAGAAAGCTAGCAGATATTGCCATATGCTCCCAACTGAGAGAGAAACTCCGAACTTCATCAGCCTTTTCTTTGGAGTTAAGGTACTTTTCTCTGGATGCCTTAGAGTGGACATTTCTATGGCCTTAAAACTGTAAACTTGAAACTTAATACATTCCCTTTTTAAGAGCCATTCCATTTCTGGTATATTGCATTCCAGCAGTTTTTACAAACCAAAACATGTTGTTTTGGATAATTTCAATCTTTTTAAAGTTATTAAGTCCTGTTTTGTACCCCAGCATATGATCTATCCTGCAGAAATTTCCATAAGCACTCAAGACAAATGTATATCTTTCTGTTTTGGGATGCAACAATCTCTATATGTCTGTTAGGTCTACTTCATTTATCATACTATTTAAATTCACTATTTTTTTATTGATTCTCTGTCTAGTTGTTCTATTTATTGAAGAGAGTGGTGTGTTGAAGTCTCTCATTATTGTAGAAATGTCTATTGCCCCCATTAGTTTTACCAATGTTTGACTCATATACTTTGAAACACATTGACTGGATGCATAAATATTTATGATTGTTATTTCTTCTTGGTGAATTATCCATTTTATTAACATATAGTGTCTTTCCTTTTCTCTTATAACATCTTTGCATTTAAAGCCTATTTTATCTGATATTAATATAGTTACTCCCACTTTTTGGTTATTACTTGGGTGGAATATCTTTTTCTATCCATTCACTTTCACTGTATTTGTATCTTTGGGTCTAAAGTGAATCTCTTGCAAACAGCATATAGATGGATCATATTTTTCATGCATTCTGCCAATCTGTGTCCTTCTGCTGGGGAGTTTAATCCATTAACACTCAATATTATTACCCTAAATGCTGTCCTTACTTCAACCATTTTATCCCTTGGCTTACTTTTGTCACATCTAGTATTTTCCTCTTTTTTTGTCCTTTTAATTTCCTTACTGATAATCATCATTTCTATACTCACCTATGTTTTTTTTCAAACAACATAACTCCCTTTGGTATTTCTTGTAGAGCAGGTCTCTTGTTAACAGGTTCTCTCAACATTTGTTTATCTGTGAAAATTTTAAACTCCCCCTCACTTTTGAAGGATAGCTTTGTAGGATAAAGAATTCCTGGCTGGCAATTTTTCTCTTTCAGAATCTTACATGTATCATACAACTGCCTTCTTGCTTCCATGTTGCCCATTTAATAGTTCATGCTTAGTCTTATGTGGCTTTCCTTGTGTGTGGTGAATCATTTTCCCCTTGCTGCTCTCAGGACTCTCTCTTTCTCTTCAGCATTTTGGAGTGGGTCTATTTGGATTTATTCTAGTGGAAGTTTGTTGGGCTTCTGTGATTTGCATATTTAAATCTTCTATAAGGGTTGGAAAATTTTCCCCCATATCTTCTCAAATATTCTCCCTAGCCATTACTCCTCTCTTCACATTCTGGGGCACCAGTGATTTTTATATTGTCCATAATTTCCTTGAGATCCAATTCAAAATTTTCCTTCTTTGTCACCAGCTGTTCTTTTGTGCATTCAAATTCATTTGCTCTGTCCTCTAGTTTTCTTATTCCTTCTTCTGCCTCCTCAATCTGTTGTTTTCTAGTATCTCTAAAAGTAATATATAGTATCTTTCATTTCCAATCTGATATTTTTCTATTTATTCTTTTAAATTCCTCTTTATGCTCTTCTAGTGTCTTCTTGATATCCTTTATCTCTTTATCCTACTCATTGAAGTTATTTAGGAGATTTGTTTGAACAACTTTGATTAGTTTGTTCCAAACTCTGTATCTTCTCCAGCTTTTTAATTTGATAATTTGGCTTGGCCATAACTTCTTGCTGCTTCATATGGTTTATATTTTGCTGTTTCTTTGCATTTGGAAATTAGTTTCCCTTGTTTGCCTAATATTTTATTTTTGCTTGGGTTTGCATTGAAGTTCTCCTTTGCAACTTGGTTTGTCTGTGATTCCCAGCCAGACCATTGCCAGTGTCTAACTCAGAGGGTATACCTCTTTTCAGAAGTCTGTAGGAGACTGGGCAGAGAAGCAACTTACAAGATTGCACTTTCCCAGTCTTCTCAGCAGATGGCAGTCTTGAGCCACCTCTTTCCCACAACTCTTCCTCTCCCTGACTGGGACAGCCTGCTGAGCACGGTCCAGACCAGGTGAAAATCCAGGTTAAGCTGCAGGCTGCTGGGTGTGCAGGAAGCTGCTTGCTTTGGGCATGGGAGCTGGACACTGTATATGATGGTAAAGACTGGCTTGTAGGTGCAGGGGGTCTGGAAATTCCCAGACCCACTGGGAAAGACTCTCCATGAGACTAAGGCTCAGCTTCACCAGCAAGCAGCTGGTCCTGGAGCACCCTGCTTTTTACCAGCCAGCAAGACCACCTCGGGTGTCGGGGAAGGGGGCCTGGCAATGCAATGCAACTGCCTGGCTCCCACCTCCCTGCTCCTGTATGCAGTGAGCATCCTGATCCCCTGTGTATAAAGAATTGAGGCAGCAGGACCCAGAGTCTTTCTTGCCAATTGTCAGATTGGCTCTACTCTGTACCCCCTTTCCTCCTGAATGGGGGGCTTCCCAGACTCTCCCAAGTCCAGGAACCCTCAGTGGCCTGCCTCAGGGATGGGGGTAGGCACTGGGCACTGCCCCAGGGTCTCTGTATGTAGATAAAATGAATGTATTGGCTCCTGGGTTCCGGCACCATAGTGTTAGATGTGGGACTGAGAGCACTGTGTCCGCGTGAAGTTTTTCAGCTGCCTGATCCCACCATTGTGCAGTGGCAGACCTTAGGGATGGTTATGACTGAGCACACTCACCCCACATTCTCAGTGGTAGTTTCTCTGCTTTTCCATCTGGGGCTTCCTTGGGTAATGTTCACCGGCCCTTGGAACTGCTGCTTTGGTTGTTTTCTGCCTGTTCTCTAGTTGTTTGATGGTGAAGGGGTGCATCCTGCTTGTTCTATCCTTCATCTTCCCAGAAATCCAGTGAGTTTTTTAAGGTCTGAGAGTGAGTTGGAGAAAAAACCCAGGAATGTAGCATCGGAGGTTGACCACTGGGGGTGGGGGTGGGAGTGGGGGGTGGTGAAGTCACCGATTTACTGAGGTTGCAGTTAGGATAATTTGGATTTACTGAGGTTGCACTTAGGATAATTTGGATTTACTGAGGTTGCACTCAGGATAATTTGGATTTACTGAGGTTGCCATTAGAACCACTTGGTTTGAATGTTTTCCTTTGTGATAATTAGACTATTAATTAGGGCACCTGGAGTCTGTAAAGACTGGGACAAAGGAAGAGGAAGATAAGGAACTCCTCATTTAGGAGGCTCTCAAATGCCTGGGTATTCATGGTGAGAGAAAGAGAGGATAGGGGATTAGGGCCCAGTTTGATATTTAGAATTATTAACTTCTGAAGTTGTCTTTTTTTCTTTTTGTTATCTGAGTTGTTTTTCTCTGTAGTCCCACATCTGCATGATTTGTTTCAAGGTAGTCAAGACAAGAAAGGGACAAGGTTGGGACACACAAAGAATAAGGCTGGCATGGCAGCTTGATTGAGAGAAAAAAACCCCAACATTCTTGGTCACCCGTTTCCAGAGAGGCTCGCCTTCCCATGGGCAAGATGGCGGCAGGAGGATCTACGCCTCCCAGTGAATGTTTCTCTTCCTCAACAATTCAGAACAAAGTCCCAACCCACATTAGGTACCATGCTGGTTTCTGAATTAATGACTATGGTCATTAGGAGCAATTAGGAGCAGTTAACAATGCTAGAGTCAAGGGCAGTAGCACTGGGTCAGGGATGGTTCTCCAGAGGAAAACCCAAGTGCTATGTTCTGAAGAAAGAGAATGGATAGCCACTGTAAGATGGAGGAGAAGGCCCACAGAGCAGATCAGGAATCAACTGGGTGGGATGATTGTAAGGCAGAGTTCAATCTAGCCAAAGGAAGAACCTAGCAGAACTCATAGAGAGCTGGGCCACCTCATAAATGAGAGGACTACTTGTGAAGCTTATCTTCAAGCTCAGGCTTGGAGACCACCTGTGGTAGACTAGAGTAGAGGAACTTTTAGATCTTTTTGGTTTGCAGGTGGTTGCTAGATATTTCTTTTTTACTGTTTGGATGCAACAAATAAATGATATGCTAAATTATTTTGAGATTATATATGTAAAACACTATTTCTTAGATTTGCTTAATTAAAACACAGAAAGCCACAGAAGTAGAATTTCCCTCATGATTCATTGAGAATTCACATGTAGAAAACATTTAGGATTAGATGTTTCTTGATTTTCAACCTTTAAAAATATTTCTCTTTCAAATGCCATCTAAGAAAGGTAGAATATTAACTTCTTTAGTTTCATAACATTTAGTTTTCATCTTTTTGTGGTCTGAATATTCATTCAAAATGCAATATAATTTTTACCACAAAAGTAGGGAACTCACAAAGGTGATAAGTTGAGTGGTTAAAGGTCACTCCTTTTGGTCTTTAGTTTTGTGTTCATAGGGATAGAAATAGGACACAAAAGAAAAACCAATAATGATTGAGCATCAATTATATGCTAGGTTCCTTATATAATTCATCTCATAATCCTCACAGTATTTCTGGACAGAGATATAATTAGCTTTATTGATATATGAAATGATTGAGTACTTGCCTGAGTTAATTTATCTAATAAAAGGTCAGCTCTTGCCCCCAAATGGTGAGATCATTAGTTTATGGATCTGTCCCTTTCTAAATCCATTCTCTTTTCACTGTACTGTGTTGCCTGTTTAAAACCTATATTTAAAAAATTATGAAGCTATATACGACCAATTCCTGAGATTATTAGGAAGTTTGTAACTTCTTATTTACTTTATATTTTTGTTGATTTTCAAATGTTGCATATAGGGAAGGGATAATGCCACAGGGAAATTAGGTGTAGGCTCCTAGGGCAATGGTACAAATTAGAATTAAACTCATAATTTAGTAAAAGTTAAACAAAATTGGTAATTGTGGTGTCTTGAATTACATACTCCAATTTCTACATGGTCCTAGTTTTGATTGGCATTCCTGTGCATGCGAGCCCATTATAAATAGGGTCTGTAGAAAATGTTATTTTAGTTAAGTCGTGGCCCAATTGAATGACGATAGGCCTTAATTTAGATTACTGGTCCTTTATAAGCAGAAGACATTCAGACTAAAGAAAGAAAAGCTGTGGGAAGGAGCCAGAAGTCAGCAGGAACCCAGAAGAAAAAGGAGAGTGCGTGTTCAGGAAAGCCAAGAACCTAAGGAAGTTGTGGACACACACCTAGTGGCCATCTCCCAGCCCTAGCCTTGCCCCTCCTCCAGCCTCCTTTTCCGTCCTGTGCAGACATGTCAATATGCTTCTATTCTGTAGCTTGGAGGAGACAATTGAGCTCATGGAACTCCTGACCTTAACTTGAACTCAGAATCTAGAATTAGTAGCCCCAGCTGCTTAGCAGGGTGGGAACTCTGCACATAGGTTGCTTGCTACAAGCTTTTTGCTCAGTGTCAGGGCCCCCATCCCTCTGGGGTGTATAAATACTTAACTTTTGGTCTCCACGGGTGTCACTCCTCTCTGATAAGAAGTGGGGTGTCCAGAGCTGCCATTTACCAACTCGAATCTGAGGAGTTGACCTGAGGAGTTGGCCTTCCCAGGTGACAGGCCACGATGGGACCTCTTCCCCTACTCTTTGGGACCCTTTACAAGGGTCTCCACACTTTTTTGTTTGTTTGTTTCCATTAAATGTCAGGTACTGTGCTAAGTGCCAAGAACAAAACAGTAAGCAAGTCTGCCATTCCTGCCTTCTAGGAATTTACAGTCTAGATGTAGGAAAGCATTATAAAGGTGAATGCAGGGTTAACTTCCTTACTATGACGAAATGAGAAGTGGGAACAAAGGTGTGGAAGAATAAGCTAAACTGGCACCGTGGGGTAATAACAAATTGTTTGGTTTGGCAGGCATGTGGCATAAATGGTGAAGAGTCAAGAAATGAGGCTGAAGGGAAATGTGAGGACCAGATGATGAAGGGTCCTTTATAAGGAGTTTTGGGTTTATTTTGAAGTGAGGGGAACTACTGATATATTTTAAGCAAGGGGGAGAACTGGTTAATCCATTTTAGGAAAATTTACCTGGAGGATAGACGTGTTTGAAAAGCAGATAGTAAGTTATGAGGCAATCACAGTAAGCAGGTGCTGCGTGCTGAGGTCTGAACTCAGGCAGGGGAGGTAGGAGTGGAGAGAAGGATAAAAATGTGAGTGATACTGAACAAGTAGGAATGATAGAATACTGGGTGTATCAGATGTAAGAGACATAGGGTTTAACAATATCTTCCAGTATAGGAGAGTAAATCTAGCTTTAAAAATATATTCCATGAGATACTCATGCAATTTATAAATGGAATTTTTCAGAAGGAAATTGGATTCACTTGCTGACAAAGGAGCTCTGGGCTGAAGACAAATACTTAGGGGTTTGAAGTCTTGCTGGCACATGAGCTTTGGGGAAAGTCCAATACTTAAGAAGCTGGCAGAAAAGAAAAAGTGTTCCCAAAGACTTCCTAGAGAGAGCTGCTAGGGGGGTGGTGAGCATTTCAGGACAGGATTGGGTCATGGAAGCCAAGCTAGGAGAAACTTTCTAGAAGGGTAAATGGGTAAATGTTGTTGAGAAATAATGTAAGATGTGATTTAATGACTGGGTATGCATTAATATCTATAGGAAGGGCAGTTTTGGTGGAGAGGTGGGATGGAAGAATGCTAACGTGTGATGTAGAATGAGCAGCTTAAATGAAAAAAAAAATCTGGCCAGTAAATTATTGCTTTAAAAAGTTTGGCTGTGAAGGCAGGAAGAGGCAGTGACAAGGAGCTTAGATTAGATTCTATACTTTTATTTGTCTAGTTTTCTATCCTTAGTACTTTATCATATCCCTTAGAGATGGAAATATACAAGAATCTATTTAAATTTTTTTGTGTGTGAATGAGAGGGAGGGGCAAGGAGTATGGTATGTATGAGTTTTTTCTTTTTTCTTATTATTTCTTTTTCTGGAGTGATACAAATGTTCTAAGAAATGATTGTGGTGATGAATACGCAACTAAGTGATATTGTTAGCCGCTGATTATACACCAAGTATGGACTGTTCGTATGTTAAGAGTGTTTGTGTTTGTATGTTGTTTTGTTTTGTCAATAAAAATAAAAAAATTGTGGTTGATGCTACTCAATCTACTGAACCCACATTTATCAGGTAGAAATTTAAGGGCCTCTGCTAGTTCTCTGCAGTGTTTTTGCCTTTAATGAGGAATTAGCAAGACTTATGATTAAATAACAATGCAATAGGTATTGAAATGTATGACTTGATAAAGGTTGAATGTCTGTTGATTCTATTTTTGGCATATATTGTTTTCTATGAAAGAGTAATAACGTGGCTTCCTTATTATGGGGGTTTGACAGGGTTCATCAAAAGTTATAGAAAACAGCCCAAGAATTTGGAAAAGCTCTATAGGGAACTCTGACTTAGTTCACTAATTTATTGATATCTGGAACTTTTTTGGTCCTATCCTATGGAATGAATTCAGAAGTATATGAGCTGTGACATCTCCCCGTAAGCTCAGCTTTAACCTAATGTGCTGTTTTCCAGTAAATAAGAACCAGTGGTTTGGGTGTGACATAGTCTGAACAGGTTTTTGCAAACAGGGCGCTAAACACTCTCATGTGAGTCTAATGTAGGCCTTCTTACTGTAGGTCTATAGGAGGTCAGGTCAGCAGAAAGGAGACATGTACATACCCCATGCTGAGACTAGTGCTCTGATTTGCCAGGAGTTTTTCCAATCTATTCCCAGGGGCGACACTGCTTCTGCTTTTGGCTTGTGGATTTTTTCCCCCCTGAGCATTCTTTGTTTTTTTGTTTTTTTGTTTTTTTTCCTCCCTTTCCTATGTCAGTGGTTTTAACAAATGTCATGTGGCAAAATGTATCACCGCTCATGACTGGGCACAGTTTCTATAACCCAGTAGGAGAAACTATACTGGCAGCATTTGCCTCATATGCATTTATCCTTCTGGAATCTGACCTCCCACATTTCTATGTGCAAATTCATTCTGACGTGTCTGCCAGTTCTTACGCTGTGTGGCAGTTTCTTTACTCCATGAATCTTGAAACATCTAAATAAGAAGGCAGCTCTGGTTACTAGATATCTTTTTAAAGAGAAAAAAAAACTGTTCTTTTGGAATTTCACACCAGTAATCCTTATCTCTTTTAAAGAAAGAGACTCCAATATTAAAAAAAAAACTGTTTTACATTTGGCTTATCACAGTCATTGGACTGTTGAATCTGATTCAAAAGATTTAAGTTAAGGGACCACTGTGAAATCTGTTAAAATATAATGTGCATCTAATTAAATATTGTATCCTTAAGGAATTTGAATAATAGCTTGGCAAAGGCAGACTTGGAGAGACTTGGTGTAGACTTTTGTGGCCAAATCCTATAGGATTGGAAGAACTAATACCTTTGCTTTGCCAAATTGAATTACTTCTTGGTGGTCAGTGAATTTCTTATTTCAACTTGTGTGATACTGGTGAAACTTACTCTGGGTGAAGTACTTCCGTGTGTTATAAAACAATGAAGGTCATGGCCTCTGACTTTAAGCAAGAATGATCTATGTTTTAGACCCTCATGTAAGGTAAAATTTACGACGGCAAAAGAAAAGTCACTGACAGAGTCTCCAGGAATATGCAAAAAGGATGAATTGTGGGGAAGAAGAGGTAATGCTAGTGTTTAGGGCAGTCAAAATTAAGTTATTAAAGAGCCGGTGGCTTCGGTGCAGTTTAGCATTGACAAAACTGGGATTAATCCCCAGATAGTCTCAGATATCTGTTGTCTGCAGTGTCTGCGAGGATGTAACAGAGATGGAGACAGAGGTCTCTGAGATGGGCCTTGGGGATTATAGTGAGGAAAAGTAATGGACACCTTTGCCCTGTTGAAGAAAAGTATTGCTAGTCATTACTTTCCTGGGGATATGTCAAAGGGTCAAAAGACAAATTTGAGTTGAGTTTGCAAATTACAGCATTTTATTTGGGACTCCAAAAGGAAGCTGGTTCACTTGCAAAAATGGAAGCAGCTTCAAGCTTCCAGGGATGGCAAGAGATTTTTATAGCCATAGAAAGGAAGTTAGCTTGAGTCTTGTTGACCAGGTGGGGTTTGTTGGTCTCAGTGGCCTGCTTAGGGCAAGCAGGCTTTATCTCCTAGTAGATTAAACTTAGTGATCAAAAGCTTTCAAGAGGAAATTTAAGAGGCAATTCAAAGAGGAAGTAGGGTACTCTTTTTATTATTGTTGTTGTTTGGCTCTGAGGGAGCCCCATAGTTTTTCTTATGTAATTTTATCTAAAAGGCAGGATAGCCTGAAATATGAAGTTATAATATGAGTCTATTATTTTCTTATTACCTATTACTTCCTCATTATTTGCTCAAGTTTAGTTACAGATTTAGTGTTTAACTTGAGAGCTTGGTATGTTTTTCTTTTGCAAATTGAATCAATTTGCAAATTGATTTTATAAATCATGAAATTAAAATGATTTTAGAATTGAGTAATCTATTCCAACCTTCACACTTTATTGATTAGGAAACTGAGGTCCAGAGAGATGGTTACAGGTTCAAGGACACTCAAAAATTCAATGGCAGAAGAGGGAACGATTTGGGATTTTGACTATCACCTATTTCTCTTTCCACTACTTTCCACTGCCACACACCCAGATTCTGTATGTGTATTTGTGTGTACAAGGGATGTGTCACAAAGTTGGTTAGTACTTTGGTTTGCTAAACCTGCTGGGATGCAATATACCAGAAGTGGGTTGGCTTTTACAAAGGGGATTTATTAGCTCATGTGTTAACAGTTCTAAAACCATGAACCATTCAAATTAAGGCATCAGTGGGAGGATACCTTCACTCAGGAAGGGCTGATCATGTCCAGGGTTTCTCTGTTCACTGGGAAGGCATGTGGCTGACATCTCCTGGTCCTTTGCTCCTGGACTGCATTGCTTTCAGCTTCTGATTCCAGGGGCTTTCTATGTTGGCTCTCCAAGCACCTGCAAATGTCTGCAGCTAGATGTCTTCTCTGTATGTCAGCTCTTTTAAGGACTTCAGTAAAGTAATCAAAACCCACTCCAAATGGGCAAGGCCACCTTTCCATGCAAATCATCTAATCAAAATGTCCCACCTACAAGAAGCTGGGTTATATCTCCATGGAGACAACCAAACTGAAAGATCCCACCCACAATAAGTCTGTACCCAAAAAAGAGCATGGCTTTTCTAGGGCACACAACACTTTCAAACCAGCACAGTTAGTAATGTTTAAATGTCCTATGATGCTTGTGTAGGAAGCTTTAGACTACTCAAAGATGATAAAGTGAGAAGACCACTTTTCGCCCCAAAGTATTTTTCATTAAACCTTTCTATATGCAAATGCAAATTTGCTTCAAGGAAGAAATTTGTTTCAAGTAAACATAACTTTTAGACTTCATAGCTATAGTCTTTTTTTCTCTTTTCCAGTCTAATCATTTATTTATTTACTTACTAATTTTGCTGTTGGTGGTAATGATGATTTCTTGAGATCATACAATCCGTTACAGCACTGAACATAAATTGTTATATTCGTAGTGAATTTGAGGAAGTAGTATGGAGGAAGAGAAATATGACCTCTAATTGCATATCAAATATTTAATTTTATGGGGTATTTTTTCATCTATTATCTCCTATAATCTTTTCAATAATATTGTGTGGCAGATCTCTTTGGTCATATTTTATATATATTGAAATTGAGTATCAAAAAGGTAGAATATCTTGTTTAAATCTGACCAGGCACCTGGTACAGAGCTGGTGGTTGACACACATTTGTTGCTTTTATTTTATACTCATCTGGCCTCATGCTCTGCAGAGGCCCTACAGTGAGGACAGATCTCATTCCTGGGAGCAGCCATCGCCTCAACTTCTCGCGTAGTGACACAGAAGGGAAGTGTGTTTAGCTCCTTTTTCTGTCTGTGGAAACAGTGAATTCTTGATGCATGTTTCTAAATTTTGCATGTTTCTCTTTCTGGTTCCTCAAGTTACTGGGTTGCCCTCAGTGAGTGTTAGGCAGCTTTACTTCAGTACTCTTCTGATAGTGCTTCTTTCTTCTTCTCTTTTCTAGATCATTTCCTACCCTCTCACCTCACATTCCCCCATTCTCCAAGGACCACTGAATCAGGATATTAATGCCTGTTTCTCTCATCTCAAATGATATATTTATATTTTTTAAATGGTCTTTAATAGTGAGGACCATATCATGGTGGAAAACTCATGTACCAAAGAACAGGGAAGATATCTCCAGTAAGCATCACTCAGGAATGGGCAGCAGCCCTCTTGTTCATCCTTAGGGATTTCCTTGACTACCTGAACCAGTGGTTAAAAAATAAAATAAAATGAAAATAGAAAAGTTTATCATCATTGACGTTGGAAAGAGCTACAAAGCTCATTTCTTCTTTTAGTCTGTTCAGTCCTGAAAAGAGATCCTGAAATATAACTTTTGCTCCAGTGTTCCCATAAACCATGCTATGGCAAATTGAAGTGGAATTTGTATTTCTCTTACAGATAATGTGTTAAGGCAAAATACTTCATTATAGTCTATTTTTGTGGCATCATGGAATTGCTTAACTGAGTGAAAATGAAAGAGAAAGATATGGTAAAATCATTGTGTGTCACGTCATTGTGTGCATGAGTCTGTAGTTGTGTGGTTTGGGAAGGTGTGGTAGGAAGTGTGCTGGCCCCCAAAGATGTCCATATCTTAATTATCAGAACATGTGGATATGTCACCTTACCAGCAAAATGATCTTTGCATATGTGATTAAGGTTAAGGACCTTGAGATGGGGAGAGCACCCCAGATTCTACATTAGATTCAATCTAATCATGAGTCCTTAAAAGCAGACAACCTTCCTTGCCTACAGAAAACAGGAGAGGTGGTAACATACGAGATTCAGTCTGTACTTTCTGGCTTTGGAGATGGAGGAAGGGCTATGAGCCAAGTAATTCTGGAAAAGGTAAGAAAATAGATTCTCTTTTAGGGTTTTCAGAAAGAAATGCAGCATTTTGATACCTTGATTTTAGCCCACTGAGACCCAGGCTATATTTCTGACCTATAGAACTGTAATAGAAGGGTATTGGAGAAGTGCATTGGAATTTCAAGTGAATATGATTAATTGTTGTATAAGGTAACGAATAATAGTTAACACTTTTTAATGCCTTTTATGCATCAGATATTTTTCTACATCCATTAACTTTTAAGACCCTAATGTCTTCTTTTATTAATTTAATTTTGTAGAACAGAAAGCTAAGATAGAGAGGTTAGTTAACTTGCCCAAGGTCACACAGATGGCACTTGGTGAACTGGGATTTGAACCCAGACTGTATGGATACAGAGTTTTACTTTAGACTCATGCTATGTGTCCATGCTCCTAACCAGTATCCCCAAAGTTATCATTACTCCCATTTTATAAATGGTGAGAGCACTTTGGTTTCACCAAAGTGAAAACAAAGAAGTTTTGTTTCTTGTCCTTTCTTCCTTCCTTCCTTCTTTGCTTCCTTCCTTCCTTGCTTCCTTCCTTCTGTCATCTCTTTCTTTATAATAAGCTGGAGAATTTGTCATCAGGACAATGCATTATTTGTCTCTTTGTCTCTCTAAACATTGGAAAAAAAGGAAACTTTTTAACTGAAACTATGTTCTTAGCACATTAGAAGGTCTGATGCAACCATTTGTGATCAACTAGTTTGTTGGCATTTTAGCCATGTTGCACTTTTTATTAAGTCATCTTTTCTCTTAAACAAAAACCAAAGCCCCCCAAAATAAACAAAAAAATTGTGTTAAAGTGTGCAAATAATGCATACTTATGAACTATTTTTGAAATGCAAAAGGTAGAATGAAAAGTATCACTTCATATTTACCACTCAGAGACAAACATTTTATGACTTTCTTTTCTGTCCCTCTTTCCCTTTCTCTTGGCATAATTTTACGTAGTTGAAATAAAATTATATATGCGTATTATCCTGCCTTTTCCATTAACTGGGAAGCATAAACATTTTATCATGTGACTATAAACTTTTTATAACATTCAATGGCAGTGTAAATATTTTATCTCTAGTAATATAATTACTTAAGTATTTACCTACTATTGGAAATGAATAATATTATTTTTCTACTATGAATAAACTATAGTATATAGGATAAACTTTATGTCTAATTTTTTTCTATTTCAAATTTTATTCTCATACTAGACTTCCAGAAGTGAAATTATCATATCAACAGGTATCAACATTTTGCCTCCTTGTTTTTCAGATAGCTTATATCAATTTACATTTCAATTTATAGTGTAGGAGTGTGTTCATTTTGCTGCAATCTCACCAGCATAATTAATTAATTTTAAAAACTACTATTCTAATGTAGAAAATGTTTTGTCAAAAAAATTGCCGCTTTAGATTTTTCACACCAATCCTATCAGTGTGAAACCAAACAAAACAAAAATAATTCTCATTTATTTATTTTATAAAAACAACAGCCCTCACTCAAGTTGAAATCATAAAATAGCTGCAGAAAAATGGAATTTCTTATCGACTAACTGAATCAGAAGCCAAATGGACATATTTTCCTGAGGAAACTGAACATGGAAGAAAAATGATGCAAATTAGGCAGTTACTAATGAGGGTAATTACAAAAAAAGAAAAAGGTTGGTTTACCAAGATCTTGGAATAGACTGAGAATTAAGTAAATCAAGCCTGGACAGTTATTTTCTTTAAATATATTTTAACGACCTTTTTACTTCTATGTATTTGTTGCTTCTTAGTAATACTTTACTGAATCAAATTTATAGGTTATAATTATTATAAAGAGGTCTCTGTTTTAACCCTTTGGATCTAGTTTTATTTTGGGGCTGTTACCTTATACAATCTTTGTTTTGTTATTTTTTGTTTTAGCAGAACCTATATCTTAGATTTCCAGGACTGCTATAGCAAATACCTTAGACTGGTTGGCTTGCTTAAACAACAGTGTGCTGGGCTGAAGTTACTATGCACCCCAGAAAAGGCCATGTTCTTTTAAACTATTCCTTTGGGTGCAGACCTACTGTGCGTGGGACCTTTTGATTAGGTTGTTTCAATTGAGATGTGACCCACTCAATTCAAGGTGGGGTCTTAATCCTTTTACTGGAGTTCCTTATGAAAGAGCAAATGACAGAAAAAGTTGAGAGAACTTAGAGAGAAAAAGCCCTGGAAAAGCTAAGAAAGGATCCACAGATACTGTGAAAGGTGAGTGAGAGAAAAGTCCTGGATAAGCTAAGACAGGATCTGCAGGACGCAGAGAGGAGGTCACCAGAACCAGAGCTGAAAGCAATGAAACTTGAGAGCAAAAGACCAGCAGATGCTGGCCATGTCCCTTCCCACGTGACAGAGGTGTCCCAGATGCCAGCAGCCTGTCTTCAGAGTCCAGGTATCATCCTGTTGGTGCCTTAATTTGGACATTTTCATGGCCTAGGAACTGTAATTGTAAGGTAATAAATCCCCCTTGTAGAAACCTACCCATTTCCAGTATATTGCATTTCAGCAAGTTTAACAAACTGAAACAAAGAGGAATTGATTTTCTCACAGTTCTGGGGGCTAGAAGTGTAAAATCAAGGTATCAGCAGGGCCATACACTCACTGAAGTGTGTAGCGTTCAGGTGGTGGCTGGTTAGTAATCCATAACTCAGTCTCTGTCCCTGTCAGATGGTTGCTGTGTCCTATTCTCTGTGTCCATATATTCTCTTCTTATAAGGATTCCACTCATATTGATTAAGGCCCGTTCTCATTCAGCTTGGTCTCACCTTAACTAATAACAGCTTTAACTATCGTATTTACCTCCTCAGGACCAGGGGATAGGATTTAACCACATCTTTGTGGGGTGGATAATTCATTCTCTAACATCCTAACATTGCATTGCAGGTATCTTAGAGATGTTAGTCTAATTGATAACAATTAAGGCTTTGGAGACAGAGTTTGGTTTAAAATCATAGCATTATACTTATCAACTCTGTGTTCTTGACTGAATTATCTATTTCCTCAATAGATAATTCCTTCTATTTCCTCAGTTTCTTTCTCTATAAAATTGAGATAATAATAGGACCTACATCTTATGGTTGGGGGGGATTAAAAAGGTATTGCAAAGCACTTAGTACAATGTCTACTGAAGGTTGAGCAAATAATAGTTATTCCCACTATCATCCTTATCATCACCATTACTGTCCTCTAGTACTCTGATTCTGCTTGTCCAATGTGTTATTTCTGCTTTAACTGAAAGGTCTAGAAACTCTATCCTTCTCCCCCTTGTTTAATGTTCATTAAGTACAGATAAAGTCTAAATGCAAGGAGTTTACATGGTTGTGATGGAAGACATGATGAATAAATAAGCAAATAAATACTTAGTATGCTAGATTATATTATTAGAAAAATAGAACAAAGGAAAAGGGACTGGGAAGATGAGATTGGAGTGGGGGTGATATGGGGGAAGGTCGATTATTATTTATACAAAGTGTTAAAAACCTCTGACAAATGACATTTGAGTATTGAACAGAATGAGAGAGAAACTCATGTGGATTTCCACAAAAGGAAACATGCCAAACAGAGGAAACATGCCTGGCATGTTCAAGAGTCAGTGAGGAGGGCCACGTGGCAGGAGTTGAGTAAACAAAGGGAAGAGTAGAAGGAGATGTGGTCAAAAGGGTGGTGTAGTTCATACAGGTCCTGGTAGGCCCTTAGAAGGCTTTGGGTTTTATCCTGAGGGAGAATGATGGGAACCCACTGGAGAAAAGTGAGCAGAGGAATGGCCAGGCAAAGCCACAGGAAGAGGACCAGTTAGGGGATGGCATGTCAGTAATCCAAATGATAGATAGTCATGGGGCTTGGACCAGGGTGTAGCAGTGACAGTGTGAGAGAGAACTGGTTGGATTTGGGATATATGTGAACAGCGTCATGTTTTTAATGGACTGACCTTATAAATGACTGAAAATTTAACTGGTAGTCCATTCTTTTCTCCAGCAGCCTTTTCTTGTAACAATATTAGAATAATTCTCTCATTGTCTTTCATGTCCCTTCTCCATCATCTTCTAACTACTTAATAGCTTTAGGTCTTTGGTTTCTCCTCCAAGAGATTGGAGAACTTTTGATGAGCATCTGAAGGCCCATTTGGCATTCTTGCCTTTGTTTGAACATGAGCAGATGTTGAGAGTTATACCTCCCTAATTTTTCCAGTTGAACTGGAGGTTGGTTTATCTTCTTTGTGGTTGGCTTATGACTTCCAGCATGATTTTGCTGAGGCATTTTACCACATTAAGTAGAGAAGTGCTTCATCTTATTTGGGGACTGATGATAGTACATAGTGGTGGGAAAGCCTTTTCAATGGTCCCTAAACTAAAAATATACATTTGAGTGAATTCAAGTAGAATTGGGGGTTTAAAGTGTACAGATTTTATTGTAGATTTTATGCAAAAAAGGACAGGCGTTGTGATCCCTCTGCATGTGAGAAGTGCATAAGCCATGTAGCAGAATTGAGATTAGTCAATTCCTTTTTCACTTTTGTATTCTTTTGGTCTTTGTGTATTTGATTCATTTGCTTGTGCACAAGATTGGTGTCTTCTCGTGTCCCTCTCTCTGGTATTTGGTACATATCAAGTAACCAATAACAATGATATATTAGTGAATATATGTAACTATGTTTTATTAGTGAATATGTGTTAAAGCAGTCCCTTGCTGTTCCTTCTCCATGGAAAGCTTTTCCTCAGGACTTTTACATGACTTATTCCCTCACTGCATTCAGATCTCTGCTCAACTATCACCTCATCTGAAACACCTTCCTTGGCCATCTTTCTAAAATAGCATCCCCCACATCAGTTGCCAAACCTTTGCTTTCACTGGGATATTTTTATTTGTGTTTTTACTTGTGTCTTTGTCCATTAACAGAAGGCAAGCCCCAGGAGACCTTGGATATAGTTGTCTCCATGTTGTATACGCAGAGATTAGAACAGTGCCTGGCTCAGAGTAGTGCTCACAAATAGTATTGAATGAATGACACAAAATTGAATGAGGTGCATTCCCTGCCCTCAAGAGACTTAAAGAATAATGGGTAACAAAAATAGTTGACGTTTATAATGTGAAATGGGCAATTATATGTAGCCAGGAGAAACTCTTAAAATTACAGGAAAAGGTACACATCACTCTATTTGGAAGGAAGCAGAGGGGGTTGAGGCTTTGAATATGAGCTATGCTGCCTGCCCTTATTTGGTTGACATCTACATATAGTATATTTAGGAATATAAGCTACAGCAACCAGAGGCTGCATGGGTTGCTCACTCACCTTCTTTTAGCACTGCACATGTACTGTTTGGAGAAAGGAAAATAAGCATGTCGTGAATAATCATAATTTATTCCAGGGAGTGTGAACAGTGGCATCCAAATCCTATTGAAGAAACCAAGCCAGACAACTAAAACATTTGAATACTGCTCCTTTAGAATCATCCTTAGAGGGTTGGTAACCAAGCAGTCTCTATGGAAGCAGGGGTGCACTCACTTTGGATTTATGACCAGAAGCATGTGCCTCTGCCTGGGGTCAATGCCTTCCTTTGCACCTACAGTGCTGCTCAAGAACAGACAGAGTGTGCACTCTGCAACACTCACAGCCATTAGCAGGCAGCAGTAACTGTGTCTCCACGCAGGAAGAGAGCCAGAGGTTCTGAGTGGGTTTCAGTATAAATATATTTCTTGGATCTGTTTTTATAGCTATTTCTAGCCATCAGGAGATGCTTGAAGAGTAGCTTATCATTCAAAGATCAACTAGTTGACTACAGCTGAAAATGCTTCTCCCACTCTGCAGACATGGGCAAGAATCCAGACTATAGACAGCCAGCACTGAAGGTAGCACAGTTATCCTCCCTTTAACTTACAGTGTTCTGCATGAGTTTTGCACCCTTTCTATTACTGGCTGAGTAAAAAACTTCAAGATCATTCTCTAAATATTCTGTGCAACAAATCATTTGAAGACCAAGAGTCAGACTGTCTTTATTGCCAGAAAAACTATTCATTGAAGCTTCCAAATTATTAAAATTAATTCAATGAACCACAGACTTTGGAATCAAAAAGACTGACAAATTAAGGAAATGAACTGTTTTCATTTGGTAATACTGTTGGAATGCAATATACTAGAAATGCATTGGCTTTTGCAAAGGGAATTTATTAAAATACAAATTTACAGTTCTAAGGCTGTGAAAATGTCCAGATTAAGACATCCAGAGAAGGATAGCTTGACTTTAAAGAAAGGCTGCTGGCATCTGGAATGCCTCTGTGAGTTGGAAAGGCAGTGGCTGCCTCTGCTGGTCCTTGTTCCTGATTGTTGCTTTTAGCTTCTGATTCCAGTGACCTTCTCTCTAACTGTCTGTGGGTCCTCACTTAGCTTCTCTGGGGCAAAATCTGGATTTCACCTCTTGGCTTTGCATCTCCAAATGTCTTTGTCTGTTCTGAGTTCTCTCTGTGTTTCTGTCTTCAATACTCTTCATACAGAGCTCCAGTAAAAGGATGAAAACCACCTTAAATGGGCAGGTCCCTGCCTAATAATCAAAAGGTCCTACCCACAATTGGGTAGTCACTTCTCCATGGAAACAACCTAATCAAAAGATTCCACCCACAAGATTGGATTAGAAAAATGTTTTTTCTTTGGGGGGGGCGGTACATAACAGTTTCAGACCAGTACATGAACTAAAACAGACATCACAGCATTACAGCTATAAGCTAAAAGATGTTAAGCTGTGATAGAGCAATAAAAAGGGAGTCAGGAAATTTGGCATCTAGATTTGAACTGGACATTAGCTGGCTCTGGGACATTGATACATCACTTAACCCCCTTGGGGCTCAGTTTGCTCTTTGATAAAATGAGAGGTTTTGTCTAGGCCAGCACTGTTCAATAGAAATTTCTGTAATGAAGGAAATGTTCCATATCTGCCCTGTCCAATATGGAAATCAACTGCCACATGTATCTTTTGAATATTGAAGGCCAGTGTGCAACTAAAGAACTAAGCTTTTAATTTATCCACTAGCCATAGCGGATATATGTGTGAATTGCTTGCCCATAATCTGAGACCTATTATGTATATAACTTTTATGGGGAGGCAGAACTCTTTTCTCATTATAAATGTTAAAAGTCAGATATACCTACTATTCCAGCCTCTCTTACTGTCAAAGGGTGGGCATATGGCTCAAGCTTAAATAATAAAATGCACCACCCTAGTTTTTGAAATGGAGGTTAGTGGCAAAAAAGAAGCAGAAGTAGAGAGAATACATTCTGGAATGATGGAAGCTTCTGTGACACATCAAATGTCCAGGGCAATGAGAGCTGTAGTTCTGGTGGGTTACTTATTGTTCAGAGATGGTGATGGTACAAGTTATACTGTCCTTCGCTCAATATAGTGACAGTAGATTCCTTCCCTGGTTGATTTGTTTACATGGTTTTGTCTGGGAGCTTACTGCTATGAAGACTCCTTATTTGTGACTATTTTCAAGCCTGGTTCATCAAATTCTTGAGAATTCTAAAAACTGTCAGAATATTTTCTATACGTTATTTTTGTCACTTAAATCTGAACTATTCCATTTTGGTGGCTTGTGACCATGACCTCTATAGAATATAATAGGGGAAGGGGAAACAGACATTTAATTAATAGTTACAGTATAATGTGTACATTGATTCATGTATGATAGTGCCCAGCAAACAGAAAGGGTGAGTTAGTGATTCTGGAAAGGGGACACAATGGCAGGCTTTAAAACTGGTGATAATTCATCTGGGTCTTCAAGGATAGGGCTTTGCCCTATAGAAATGGAGGGGGTATGTAATGGAAAGAAGAAAGAATGTGCAAAAACACAGGGTTGTGATAGGGCATGCCATGTTTGTCCAAATGTAGGGATTTCGGTACATTGGGATGGGATAAAAGGTAAAACTAAAAAGACAGGTTGGGGCTCTATGAAGGAATTTTGGCTTTGTTATTTAGGCCACAAGGATTGTGATCATTAGGTTCTGCTGTCAACTTGGCTAAATGATGATGCCCAGTTGTCTGGTCAGGCAATCACTGGCCTGACTGTTGCTACAAGGATATTTCATGGCTAGTTGATAAACCAGAAGGCTGGTGTATTAAGTCATCAGCCAGTTGATTGCATCTGTGGCTGATTATATGTGTAATCAACTAAAGCTTTCTCCCACAATGAGATAATCCAATCAGCTGGAGGCATTTAAGGGAGAAGAGAGACTCTTTCACTGTTTCTACAGCCAGCGAGCCTCTCCTGTGGAGTTCATCCAGACCTTCATCAGAGCTTTCAGTTTCATAGCCTGCCCTACAGATTTTGGACTCTTCTATTTCCCTGGTTCCAAGATTCACCTTTATAAAACTCAAATTTACAGATCTCTTCTGTTTGTTCTGTTTCTCTAAAGAACCTAACACAGCTTGGCACCAGGAGTAGGGTATGTCGAGATATCCCATCCTAAGCTGAAGAATAAGCTGTTGTATCTGGCCCCTCCTACAACCAAAAAAAGAGGCACAATGCTTAGTTGGCCTTGTGGCAAATAGGGATGCTGTCTGGAGCATTGGCAAGCCTATATAGGAGATGCAGACCCTGAGATTTTGGAGTAAAGCCTTACCATCTGCTACAGATAACTACTGTCCTTTTGAGAAATAGCTTTTAGCCTGCTACTGGGCCTTAGTAGAGACTGAATGCTTAACCATGGGCCACTAAGTTACCATGGGAACTGAGTTGTCTATCATGAGCTGGGTGTTGTCTGGCCCACCAAGCCATAAAGTTGGGTGTGCACAGCAGCACTCCATCATAAAATGGAAATGGTATATTAGAGATAGGGCTCAAGCAGGTCCTGAAGGCACAGTTAAGTTACATGAGGAAGTGGCCCAAATGCCCATGGCCCCCACTCCTGCCACATTACCTTTTCTTTCCCAGAACAGAGCAATGGCCTCTTAGAGAAATCCTTACAGTCAGTTGACTGGTGAAAAGAAATCTTAGGCCTGGTTTACAGATGGTTCTGCATGATATCCAGGGACTTTCTGGAAGTGGACAGGTGCAGCACTACCATGCCATTCTGGAATGTCCTTAAAGGGTAGACGTAAAGGAAAATCCTCCCAATGGACAGAACTTCAAGCAATGCACCTGGTTGTTCATTTTGCTTGGAAGGAGAACTGGCCAGAGGTGCATTTGTATATTGACTCATGGGCTGTGGTTTGGCTGGATGGTCAAGGACTTTGAAAGAGCATGATAGGAAAACTGGTGGCAAAGAGTTCTGGGGAAGAGGTATGTGGATAGACCTTTCTGAGTGGGCAAAGATCTTGAAGATATTTGTCTCCCATGTGAATGCTCACCAGAGGGTGACTTCAGCAGAGGAAGGTTTTAATAATCAAGTGGATAAGATGACCCATTTTGTGGACACAAGTCATCCTCTTTCCTCAGCCACTTCTGCCATTGCCCAATGGACTCATGAACAAAGTGGCCATGGTGGTAGGGATGGAGGTTATTCATGGACTCTGCAGCATGGACTTCTACTCACCAATGCCGACCTGGCTATGGCCACTGCTAAATGCCTAATCTGCCAGCAGCAGAGACCCATCAGTCCTCGATACGGCACCTTTCCCTGAGGTGATCACCCTGCTACCTGGTGGCAGGTTGTTTATATTGGACCACTTCCATCATGGAAGGGGTGACTTGATCTAACTCAAATAGACACATATTCCAGATATAGGTTTGCATTTCCTGCATACAATGCTTCTGAAAAAATTGCCATCTGTGGAGTTATAGAATGCCTTATCCACCATCATGGTATATTCCACACAGCATTGCTTTGATCGAGGAATGCACACAGCAAATGAAGTGTGGGAATGGACACATGCTCATGGAATCTCTGGTCTTATCATGTTCCCCATCATCCAGAGGCAGCTGTTTTGATAGAATGGTACAATGGCCTTTTGAAGACCCAATTATGGTGATAACTAGGTAGCAAAAACTTTCAGGGCTGGAGCAGTGTTCTCCAGGAGGCTGTATATGTTGTGAATCAGCATTCACTGTATGGTGCTGTTTCTCCCATAGCCAAAATTCAAGGGGTGGAAACAGGAGTGGTACCACTCACTATCACCCCTAGTGATCCACTAGGAATATTTTTGCTTTCTGTCTCTGAAACCTTAAGCTCTGCTGGTCTATAGGTCTTAGTCCCAAAAGCAGGAGTGCTCCTTCCAGGAGACACAACAATGATTCCACTGAACTGGAAATTAAGACTGCCACCTGGCCACTTTGGGCTTCTCATGCCACTAAATCAACAGACACAAAAGTGGATTACTGTTCTGTCTGGGGTGATGGATATTGATTATTAAGGGGAAAGAAGACTGCAACTACACAATGGAGGTAAAGAGGAATTTTCCTGGAATACAGGAGACCCCCTGGGGAATCTCTTAGTACTACCATGCCCTGTGATTAAAGTCAACAGAAAGCTGCAACAACCCAATCCAGGCAGGACTACCAGTGGCCCAGAAAATTCAGGAATAAAGGTCTGGGTCACCCCACCTGGCAAAGAAGCATGGCCAGCTGAAGTGCTTGCTGAGGGTAAAGGGAATATGGGATGGGTAGTAGAAGAAGGTAGTGATAAGTATGAACTGCGACCATGTGACCAGTTCAGAAATGAGGACTGTGATTGTATGAATATTTCCTCCATGTTTTGCTATGAGTATGCTTGCATTTGTACATAAGCAGATATTCTTTTTTCCTCTTACATATGACCTAAGTTGTATTGTTTATGTTATAGTATTTAAGTCATAGGATATGAAATTTAAGAATGAATGTTACTTAAAGATTTGTACCCTATTCTGGAGAGATGTAGTATGTTTCTGGTTATACATAGAACACTTGATTATTATTAGGCAAAACATATGTCTGTTACTGTGTTCTATTTGGAAATTAAGTGTGTTTCAAGGTGCCAATTTGACAAGGGGTAGATTATGATGGTTAGGTTCTGGTGTCATCTTGGCCAAATGATTATGCCAAGTTGTCTCATCAGGCAAGCACTGGCCTGACTGTTACTATAAGGATATTTATGGTTGATAAACCAGAAGGCTGGTATATTAGATCATTAGTCAAGTGATTGCATCTGTGGCTGATTACATCTGCAATCAACTAAGGCATGTCTCTCACAATGAGATAATCCAATTAGCTGGAGACTTTTAAGGAAAACTAGAACCTCTTCACTGTTTCTTTAGCTACTGAGCCTCTCCTGTGGAGTTTGTCAAGACCTTTTAATGGACCTGCCAGCGTCACAGCCTGCCCTACAGATTTTGGACCCTTCCATACCGCTGGTTGTATGACACACCTTTATAAATCTCACATTTACGGACCTCTCCTGTTATTAATGTTTCTCTAGAGAACCCTGACTAACACAAGGATCCATTAAGTTTCTGGATAATGTTGTTACACAATCAATTCTGACTTCTGCAGGGCATATTGAAGCAGTGAGAATCTGATGATAAGGAGCTTGGTTAGGAGGTGGTTGTAATTTTCGAATGAGGAACCAAGGATGTCAGATTTGAGACTTTGGTTTCTTTCCCGCTTCATCTCTCTCTCTTTATATCTTTTTATTTATTTTTGTTCAGTAGTTATGGGATAAATAGAAAGTAGGAATTGAGAACATAACTGAATTTTCCATTTTGAGAGATCGTGTAGATGTTAACTAAAACAGACCATCAGAGAGCAGGTAGTTTAGAGAAGATATGAACTTCAGTTTTTTTTCTTGTGGGAAATTTGAGGAAATTGTGGAATAGCTAAATAGAGATGCAGGTATATATGTAGTTCTCAAGGTTAATACAGAAGTTGGCATCAGAGATGTGGTATGTAATCTTGTAGTAGTCATGACCAAAGCCATGGGGTTAGGAGCAGGTGGTGTGCTGAAATAGGAGATGAGGTGATGTATTAGTTTGTTAAGCTGTCAGAATTCAACATATCACAAGTGGAATAGATTTTAAAAAGGGAATTATTATGTTACAAATTTATAGTTCTAATGAAGTGAAAGTGTCCAAATTAAGGCAACAATAAGAGGTTACCTTCACTCGAGAAAGACTGATGCCATCTGGAACACCTCTGTCAGCTGGGAAGGCATGTGGCTGACATCTACTGGTCCTTGCTCCTGGTTTGTTGCTTCCAGCTTCTGGTGACAGGATTTTCCTCTCTGAGAGTCTGTGGGCCTTCATTGAGTTCCTCTGGGACACAGCTCTGGGTTTGGCTTGCTTAGCATCTCGTGGGAAGGCACATGGTGATGTCTGCTGGGCTCTGCCTGTGTCTAGGCATGTGCTCTGTGGGCACAACAAATGTCTCTAAACATCCATGTCTCTGACATAACTGTTCTCCAAGTATCTGCATCTGCTCTGAGGTTTCTTCAAAATGTTTCCCCTTTTAAAGGACTCCAGTAAAGTAATCAAGACACACTGAATGAGCAGAATCACATTTCCATCTAATCAAAAGGTCACACCAATAAATGGGCATGTCACATCTCCATGGACATAATCTAATGAAAGGTTTCCACCCTGCAGTATTGGGTCAAGATTAGGCTGCCCCCACAAGATTGGATCAGAATTAATATATGGCTTTTCTGGGGTACATAAAAAGCTTCAAACCAGCACAGGTGGTTTGCCAAGTGTGGGAAGCATAGAAATGGAGTAGAACATTTGAGGAGAATAATAAAATTTAGAGAGGTGCTCTGAAGAATGGAAAGTTTTCTTGAAAGAAAAACAATTACTTAATTAATGAAATAATTACTAAAGTCAGCCTAGTTGAGTTTGGAAATCTTTGAGGTTGTATAATTTCTCTAGAATGCATTGCATCTAAGATTCAGGAGGCAAGAAACACATTGTTAAATTGATCTGGGCATGGGCATTGGCAAGGTGGGCACGAGAGTATGTTAACAAATGAAGGGATTATGGCATCTAGTGCAGAGATGCTGCTCCACAGGGTTAAAAGAGAAGACACATTACAATATAATATAGTGGATGTCAAGGTATATTCTCTGTGATAGGCTTCAGGACCCAGGCTTAGACAAAAGCTCTGTTTTTATCTAGTTTATATTTTATATCTTAATTTGGGTTTAAAACTTAAAACTAAGGGGAGGTAGAGTTTCTGTTATTGGAAAGTTGGAAACCTACTCTTTTAGCATAAGAGATAACTTTCTAACAATGACCTACCCTGTAGTATTTGAATTGCTTAGCAAAAACCAGGAAGGCTATAAGGTTTTAGTAGAATAGGTTCCTCTGTTGTTTGGGGAGGCTGAATTAAATCACCTCTGAAGACCTTTTGGCTCTAAACTGCTACAGTTCTAGAAATCACTTTGGGCTTTACGGATCTGCATATTTCATGAGGGATATAGAGAACATATATTCCAGTGATTCACTTAGAAAAATTCTATCAGTGCTCTTCAAATCTTTGTATATATTGTAAAGTCAATCTCTTTGTCTTTGAACCTGAATTCATCCCAGATGAATTTTGTTTAATATGGACCAGGCATTCTCCACTTGCAGTGTGTTTTGGGACTTCCTTTGGGAATTCTTGAGGATCAGAGATATTTTCTGGGTCGGCTTGGTTGATCAGTAGTCCCTCTGGTTACCTGACCCTGGTTGTGAATGGGATCATCACAGTGAGTTTTCTTCTTTGTGAAGTATGGCCTGCCCTTGTCTTAGCCCTTTTATGGTTGTGCACAACACTGAAGATTTTTATTCTAGCCATTTTTGGTAGTTAGATTCAGTTGTCAACTTGGCCAGGTGAAGGCACCTAGTTCTGTTGCTGTGGACATGAGCCAATGGCACGTGAACCTCATCTCTTGCTGATTACATCTGCAGTCGGCTAGGAGGCGTGCCTGCTGCAATGAATGATGTTTGATTTAATTGGCTGGTGCTTAAATGAGAGAGCTCAACCTAGCACAGCCCAAGCAGCTCAGCATACCTCATCTCAGCACTCGCAGTTTAGCCCAGGCCTTTGGAGATGCAGAAAGGAATCACCCTGGGGAAAGTTGTTGGAACCCAGAGGCCTGGGTGAATACCAGAGATACCCTGAGCTTTCCCATGTAAGAAAAATCTCAGATGAAAGTCAGCTGCCTTTCCTCTGATGAACTAATGAAATAAATCTCTTTTTATTAAAAGCCAATCTGTCTCTGGTATGTTGCATTCTGGCAGCTAGCAAACTAGAACACCATTCTAACAAACATGTTTGGAATGCTGCCTTACACTGATGGATTCCCACTAGAGGATTCTGAAAAGTCTATTTGGTAAAATTCTCCTGGGCTTTTGTGTGCATATATATTTACTTGTTGCCCAGCAAAGTCAGCATGTGTTGGTGCATATCAACGTTCACCTTTAAATTTCTGTCTGGCTTAAGATATTTATTCACCAGGTTTCTGAAGATACCATGGATTATCGCATTATATCACTCAGGTACTTAACAGGAAACAAATGCCACATTAAAACTGAGGACTGTTCAAAAGATGTGTTATTTTCAAAGGTAGGTTCAGGTTATAGGAAACCACCAGTGGATGGTGCAGTATCCTGGGGGTAGCAAAAGTGGAGAACCATTACTATACCTACAGCAGAAGGAGCAAAGCCAACCTGTGCCACTTGGCAGGGAGGGAGACAGGTGAATGTATATCCCAACTTCTTTCTCCTTCTCCCCTCCATATCTCCTGCCAATAAATGGATACTCATTTAATTAAAAAAAAAATCCTTCAGTCACTTTGTTCACAATGATAGTTTCACTTCAGTAATTAATATGTCCAGCCCAATACATTAGCCAACAGATCTTCACTCTCTGACAAATATCACTTCTTTTCAAGCCTAAGCTTGCTTCAGGCTTTGAGACCTTCTGTGAGAAGGAGAGTCAGTAGTTATTTTCTCTTCCCTTTACACATCTAAAGCCTTTACTTCACCACCTCAAATACACTCTGACTTTCCCACTGGAGTGTAAATGCACTCACAGAACAACCATCTTCCCTAAAGAAATTCTCCAGTTTTCCAGAGCAACCTTCACCTCAGCTGCTCTATAACCTCAAAGTAGACGAGTTTCATCCAGAAAAATGGTTAAAATAATGTCTACTCTCTGTATAAATCTAAGTAAATTTGGTAAAGGGAAATCTTTAGAAGACCATAAAATAATCTGCTTCATGTTTTATTTCTTTATTGTTTATTGTTGGGGTAAAGGGAAACTCTACCTTCATGATAAGTGGTTATGTTATCACAATACATTACACATGAATTTCTCTGGACACAAGGTTCTCTGAGCATCTATTAAATAGATATGCTGGCCAGCATGTAAAATGAGAGGTCTTCCTAGAAAGAAATGGATGGTTGTGTCCTTTCACGCCCTTTCATGTCTGCTTATTCAGCAACTCTACCCCAGCCCCAGGGCGATCAATGCCCCCACCCTCCTACACAGAACCAGAAGGCTTCCCTTCCTCTTTGCCACACTGATAAGTTACCTGCAGGCCCCCTGTGCCCTGTTCTCTAGAAAGAAATCACTAAAACCATTCAAATCAAGGATTAATGTCACAATCGAGCTTAATAGGCACTCTTGCCACACAGCAGTTTCATTTGAGTGAAAGCTTCCTTGTTACGGTTCGAGGAAGATAAATTAACAATACATTGGACTGATTGAAACTACACACAGGAGTCAAATAGGGATTAAAATATTCATCTTACTGTGAGTAAAGATGAACTAGAGAATTTGTCTTGAATCTAGTGGCTAGAAGGACAGGAGGTTCATTAGGAAAATGTCTCTTCACCCTGCTTTCCTTCCACATGGCACCAAATTCATCACTTGGGAGCCAACTGAGAGGAGCTTCACTTCGCAGAGAAGACACTCACCTAGGCAACTCTTGTCCCACACCTGCCAAAAGTAGGAGCAGGGAATCAGGGTTAGCATATAACCCTGCCAAGGGAGAAATGGGAATTAATGGAGGTCCATACTCTCACTATCTCATCAACCTGATGAGCCATTACTTCTCAAGTGAGACTGGAAGGAAATTTGGATGCACTTATCGCATTATATACAAAGAGTCAGAGGTTCATGTTCTACAGACCAGAAGAAATCTGTGATAGGGAAAGCATATGCCTCCCTACTCTATCTACGGGAATGAGATTAGAAGCCACAGGAAATTGAGGCAATTCTAAAGAGCAAATGTGGGAGAGTACAAACTATTCTGGTGCCATTTAATGATATCTCATCTGTAACACTTGCTATGACTTTGTGATTATTTATTATTATAAACAGCCTCTGTTGTCTTTTCTATTAAAAATCGAGTCCTTCTCAATTCTTTTTGCACATAATGTAAAAGGGCCAGTGGAGCAGAAGGTAACGCACGTAACTATAATAATAATATCTCAGGTCCTCTCCAGGCTAGCACTGTTATTTCCAACAGCTGTAAAGTCTTTTGAGGTCTGGAATAAAGTTTTCCTTTACCTTGTAGAAAAGACCTACCAGAATGCTTAACACATAGTAGATGCTCAATAATGAGTGAATCAACCTCACCCTGCTTCACCTCTCTTCTTATAACTACCTTACTCTTCTTTCCAATTTTAAAATAAATTTTAGGAGCATCTTCATTTCCTTTGCCTTTGGCAATCTATCATTCTCCTCAGCAACTACTTTTATTGTTCCTGGAATGCTTTCATCATTTTTATTTTGTTTCTTCCCCCTTTTTACTATCTCCAAACTCTCATTTACCCTTCCCTTTCTTTCTCCCCCATTCCTTTAATTTTCTTATAATTACCTTTCCAGGTATAACTTGGATACCCAGAGAAGAATATCTTACTAATTATAAGATAGTGTAGCTGATCAATTACTATTTGGTCATAGGGAGAAGGGCTGGAAAATCTGCATTGTGCTGACCTGAGACAAAAGCATAGTTATATCAATTTTAATATCACATGCATCTGCCTGGTTTTCATTGATTGGCTTTCACTTAAATCTAAAATTTATTTCCAAAAAGCTGATCCATATTTTGGTGTGCACATTTATACAGATATGCCTATAACATAGTAGGTATTCATATTATCTATCTCAGTACCCAAATTAAGAGCTTTTAGCAAAATGGGGCAATACATTTCCTTCTTTAAGTATCTACGACAAACAGAACCTTTCTCAGGACCTTGTGTTGTATGATTAATTTGAATTTGAAATAGTTCATAAGATCACTATGCATTCATCCCCTCCCTGCCCAATACACAGTATTTTGAATTTTCAGTGGATTAGAAAATATATGAGATATTTGCTGTCTTTTCTGGCAATAATCTCAAACATAAAATTATTGAATTTGATTATAACCTACCTAAGCAAAGACAAAACAAATAATAAGGAGCAAACACAGCTACCTGGGGAGATTTAACATTCTCATGATAATCATGTGCTAGAAAATTGAAATGAGGTTTAATATTGACAGATGTAAATTAAATTGAAGAACAACAAACTAATAAACCTGTTCATTTTCAGTAAGGGAAAATTCATCAAGGGTTTCTGATTTTGAGGCATTGGGCTTTAAAGAAGTAATGAGGGGAAGGAAGCAGACAAGAGCAAGTGACTCATTCAGGGTTTGGTGGGGAAAAGAACCGGTTGTATGGGAATGAGAGGGGGTCGGGGTATCCTTCTAGGGAAGCACAAGTGAGAAGCTCAAGGAATAGGCAGCAGGCAGAAGCTCAGACTGAGAGCAGTTGTCATGAGGGAAGAACAGCAGTAATTGTTGGGGTCCAGTTACTGGATCTTGGGGAAGGTCTGTGGCTATTTCAGTCTCATAAAAATTGGGTCTCAATCCAAGAAACCAAAGGAAAGACTTATGTGATGGGAAGAATAAGACAGATAGTGTTTGGTCACTAGAAACAGCACTAGGGCCCACTTGCTGGAGCTCAAAGCAAAGGTGCAGAGCAGAACCAGAAACTGGGCTGCATGGGTTTTAATTCTGTAAATGATGCCATAAGGGTCTGGAAGTTCCCTATGAATGGGGACTGAATGAGTCCCAGTGGAGAGGGCATGAGCTGAATTTACAGGAAGGACTTAAATGGCACCAGCTTTGATATTTAGAGGAGATGAGGCAAACATCATGTGAAAAGTAAAACAAACAAAAATTTGTTTGTGAACAAAATTCTAAGACTCTTGTGCTACAACAGAATTCCGAAGTTAGTAATAGGCCCTGTTCTGTAGTTAGGGTTCTCTGGAGAAACAGAATCAACAGGGAACACTCACAAATACAAAATTTATAAAAGTGTCTCACGTGACTGCGGGAACGCAGAGTCCAAAATCCGCAGGGCAGACTGTGAAGCCGATGACTCCAATGGAGGGTCTGGACGAACTCCACAGGAGAGGTTCACCAGCTGAGACAGGAGGAGACTGTCTCTTCTGAATCCTCCTTAAAAGGCTTCCAGTGATCAGATTAAGCATCACTCATTGCAGAAGACACTCCCCTTGGCTGATTACAAATGAAATCAGCTGTGGATGTAGCTGATGTGATCATGATCTAATTCTATGAAAGGTCCTCATCGCAACAGACAGGCCAGCACTTGCCCAACCAGACAAACAGGTACCACCACCTGGCCAAGTTGACACATGAACCTGACCATGAAAGGCCTTTTCTCATAAGGCGGTTGAGAGAGAAACTCTCTAATAGGGTGGTTGGAGTGATTAATGCCCCAATACATACAAAGTACATAGACTGGCATGCGGTAGGTATACAGAAAATGTTAGCTTACAGTTGCTGTTATTATCTACACTGTGCCTGTTTTACAGTACTTCATGGGAACGCTGTTTCTTTTCAAACTGTCTGAAAGAAAGCACAAAGGGGTATAAATGAAAGAATGTCTTTTAGGAGCTCTATGATTTGAAGGGCTAATTAGAATGTTATATTTTATTTTGCACAGTAAGAGCATTTAAAAACCATACAAGTAAAATGATCACTTCGTATATCAAAGCATACTAGAATACTCTAACAAATAGGAGAGAGATCAAATTATACTAAAGGACTATTCTAAAACAATATAATACAATTTTTTTCTTGAAAGACACACTTCTTTACCCTTATGCTTCTCACTTGGCAGTGGCAAGATTTGGAACCACTGTCTTAGACTACAATCTACTTTCCCCTTTTTCTTAGTTTCCCCAAATTGAACTTTGTGTCTGCTAGCTGCCCTGCTGGAAAATGGCCTGATAAATGATCTAGCATTGGGCATTAAAATTCAGGTTTAGCTTTTTTTTTTTTTCACATGGGCAGGCACTGGGAATCAAATCCGGGTTCTCTGGCATGGCAGGCGAGAACTCTGCCTGCTGAGCCACCATGGCCCACCCCAGGCTTAGTTTTATTTTAACAGGATTCCTGGAAGCCTTCAATAGCTCAAGTCCGCAAGGAGGAGAGAAATAACCCTCTTTGTACTTCTAAAAAAAAATTTACGTTTTTTGGTAGCCTCTTTTCTAGAATGGCACTTAGAAGAGGGCTCTTTTCACATTTCTAACTGGCCTGGGATTCATGTTTCTTTTATTATTGCATAGATGTACAATTTATACATATGTATAGCCTGTTCAAGTAGGTGTAGAAGCAAGGGTTTAGAGAGAATGGGAAGAATGGAAGGGGAAGGAGAAAAAGGGACTATTATCTCCGTAGCGTATTTCTACTCTCAGCACCTAAGCAATGTCATTTTCTAAAGCAATGTAATTTCTAGGAACTTTTGCTTCCTAGACCATTCAAGCAGATATAATGATGTCACATCTTCTGGTCAAGCATTTCAGAGGGAGCAGTAATCAGTAATCATCACATCTTCTCCTCTTAAGAAAATTGCCAAAAAAAAAAAAGATTACATTCTATGTCCCTCATACTACAGAGGTATGCCATGGGGTTGTCTGTGCATGGGTGAGAGCTCTACTTTGCATATTTTATTCTTCTCTAAATTGTTTTACTTGAAAAAGCATTCTAGGCCTAAACCTATTTGGAAACGATCAGTCTTTTGCAGTCTGGGCTCATCTGAAGCAAGTTCTAAGTTTTTCTTTTTGTGATTCCGGATCTTTCCTTAAATGAGATCAGTTGTTGTGGCAACATGGTCACCCTTGACCTAAGGGTCATATAAATTAGGCCACAGAAGATCTGAAGATGGGCTTATAAAAAAATAATGATTTGAACAAGAGAGTCAATTTGCTTACCTTATAACTTGATTGCCAATTACTGGGTTGTGGTTCCTGTTACAAAAAATGAGAGAGGCAGAGGGTGCAAGGGTGGTTCAGTGGTAGAATTCTCACCTCCCCTGCGGGAGACGCGGGTTCAATTCCTGGCCCATGGACTTCCCAAAACAAACAAACAAAAAAGCAAACAAAAGAAAGAAAACAAACAAAAATTCAACAGATGGTGCTGCAATAATGGGATACTCACATGGAAAAAGAATGAAACGTGATCCTCGCTACACAGCATACAAAAAAAAAAAAGAGGCAAAAATTCCAGTGTGTTACTAAGTGTGGTCATTGTTTTGTTTATGAACCAGTGACTAGAATGGAGGTGGAAGAATTCAGCGAAACCCATGAGTGGAGTTAATAATAGAAACATGAATGAAATCCTAATAATTCACATTTTTAATCAATAATCAGTTGCTCTCCCCTCCTTTGAACATTTGATATTGTATTAGTTAGATAATATGCAGCTTAAAACAATAAATATTTGTTAGATCCCTTGATAAATTTAGTGGAATATACTTAGCAGCTTAAAACTTAGAAGCTTGAAACAACAAACAATCTCAGTTTCTGCGGGTGAGGTATTTAGGAGTATTGCAGCCAATGGTTCCATCTTGGTGTCTTTCCTGAGGATGAAGCTAAGATGCCAGCTGGGACTCTCATCATCTGAAGGCTTGATTGGGGCTTGAGGGTGTATCTCTAAGATGGTGAACTCACAGGGCTATTGATAGGAGGCCCTAGTTCCTTGCTGGCTTTTGTCAGGAGGCCTCAGGTCCTGGCTATGTGGATCTCTTCATAGGGCTATTTGTGTGTCCTCTTGGCATGACATCTTGCTTCCCCCAGAGTGAGTTATCCAAGAAAGTATGCCAGGAGGGAGCCACGGTGCCTTTAATGAACCAGAATTGGAAGTTGTACCCCTCACGTCCAACACAGTCTATTTGTTAGGAGTACATTTTTAAGTACAGTTCTCATTCAAGGGGAAGGAAATTAGACCCACCTTCTAAATTAAGAGGGATTAAATAATTTTTGGACATATTTAAATCACTGCAGAGATATTTGGTTTTGGGCCAAGATATATAGGTCATTCTCATGATTATCTGATATCTAAATCACTGCAGCTGAATTCTGGTCCTGTAAGGCCACATTTCCACTAGTCAATAAACTTGAAAATCATGTCTCCTTTAGAAAATGACATTGCTTAGGTGCTGAGAGTAGAAATATGCTACGGAGATAATAGTCCCTTTTTCTCCTTCCCTTTCCATTGTTCCAATTTTCTCTAACCCCTTCCTTCTACACCCACTTGAACAGGCTATACATACGTATAAATTGTACATCTATGCAGATCTAAGCAGTCCTGTGGTTTTGTAATCATAGCTGGTTTATGGATAAAGAACTCCAACCTGTAACTCAACAACCCACAAAACCCTGAGTGGAAATTGCTGGACTCCTGGGTCCTTCACACAAAGCACTTTGCCCTTTGCAGCCTACGCTCATCTTAGCCACATTGGGACAGTTTTCTATTCTAATGTGTTTGACTTTCTAGATCATCTCATAGTGATTAAGGCTGGATTCTTTCTATATTTTTTAACAGGATAATTAACAAAATTATCTCATTGCTTACTTAATGGTTTTTTGCATTCTAAGAAATCCCAAATATTTTATTTTACCTTTTCTCAATCAGTTTTGTTGTTTCATTAGATGTCATTCATCTCTGCCTCTTTCCCACTCCTCCAAATTGACCCTACCCTCCTGCCACTCAAATACCAAGTCCCAATTCCTAGGGGATAGTTGAAATACTGCAAATGGATGACAGGTCATGAGGCTGGAGGCAGTGGTCACTCAGCTGACCAGGCAGAATGTTTCAGACTTCCATCGAACGGGAGCTTTACTTGGTAAGCAATAAATTGAAAAGTAACATTTTCAATGTCAAAAATTAGTTAAAATGCTATCAAGGCCACAAATGAAGGCAAATTTATTATATCACTTTGAGGAGATACTAAAGATGTGATTTACAGGCCATAGTCTTTTACTCAAAGCTCCTGGGATCAATTCTCATTTGAAATTCAGACCTTTTGGGTCTTTAGAAAATGAATGTCAGTAGAGTGAGCTAAATCTATTCCATTTTAAAAAATGACCTTTTAAAAATGAAGTATATACTTTTTAAAATTTTTTCAGAGAGAAGTGATAAAATGTTTTTTCTCAATTCCAATAGTGATAGCCATGTTATTTTAAAAAGTTATTACTGTGGATTAAAAAAAAAGAAAGAGAAAAATATATTTCCTTCCCCCCTTACCCAATTTGTAAACTTTGTTACTCATTTGTGAAATTCCAAAACTACAAATTGTGGGACTTGGGCTCAGAACTTTTTATATCTCTATGTGGGAGAATTGGGGTTTATTTTTTAAACTTATAGTACTTAGGTGTTTCAACTTTTTGGCTATCAAAAACATAATATATAATCTTGTCACATATTTCAAAGTTTACATTTTGACATTATATTCTTTTATAGAGTTATATAAAACTAGTCCCTAGGAATACTTTCTAGTGAAATGTGGACCTCAGAAAATACTAATAGCTAGGAATGTCTTCATATTTTGAGTTCAGTTGTCTTGTTTCCTCAAGAGATTTTAGTTGACTTCAAGCTCAGTATGAGCCAACATAATGAAAAACAGATGCCATAAATACTGAAGTAAACTTCAGTGATACTGGTAGATCTCTAACCTCTTGCATACTGCCACTTCTGCCTGAAATAGACTCCTAAGCTGGCCCCCAGTGATCTCTGCCTGCTGGTATTCACACCCCATAATCTTCTCTGCCTGAGCACAGGCTACACCTGGTGTCTTGCTTCTAACAAGTAGAATACAGCAAAGATGATGACGTATCATCTCCAGGATTAGGTTACAAAAAATTGTGACTTCTGTCTTGCTAGCAGATTTCCTCTATTGCTGTCTGGGTTTGCATGCTTTGATGAAGCAAACTGCCCTGTGAGAGAGGCCCACATGGCAAGGAACTGAGGGTGGCCTCCAGCATTAACCAGGAAGGCACTGAGCCTTCAGGTAGATCTGAATGCTGACAACTACTGAATGAGCTTGGAAGCAGATCCTTTTCCAGCCAAGCCTTCAAGTGAGACTAGAGACCCTGGGCCAATACCCTGATTTTAGTCTTGTGAGAGACTGTGAAACAAAGGATCCTATAAAGCCATGTTGCAGGTAGTAATATTTTCTGCTGTGGTTACATTTGGACCTGTGAGATGTTAGGAAAGTACTCATTCCTTGACATACTCTCTGCAACTAGGATAATATCAAGCTTTGTCCAATAATATGAAATTGTTTGAACAGCATTCCCATTTTTTTTAACTGCCCCTTTTCTCTAGGACTCCAGCATGTGTCCATGAAAGAAACAAACCTAATTCATAATCCAAACTGTCTCTCCTTGCAGTGTGAGTCGTTGTCATTGGACTGCCTTACACACTGCAGCTCTGTCTTCCTGGGTGACTTCCATAGGGTGAGGGTTTCCTGCCTTAGAGTTTCTTAGCACCTAATGCAAACAAACCCTCAGACATGCCCACTTCTGGAAGGTATGCATGGTACCCACAATGTTAATATTAACAGTTAATATTATGTCTATGTCTACCAAGTGTCAGGCACTGTTCTAAAAGCTGTGTATACATTATTTCCTTCAATTCTTACAGAACTTCTCTCAGGCAAGTAACTGGCATTAACATCCCCATTTTACTAATATCTAAAATGAAGCACAAAGAGTTAATATAATTTGACTCAAATCACTCAGCTTATAAATAGTACAGCCAGGACTTTGACCCAGAGTATCTAACTCTAAAAGCCATGCTTTTAATCCTCAGAAGACCAGATGGGGAGCCAGCCTCTAAGAAACAGCAGGGCTGCAGACACAGAGCTGGGGCCTCAGAGGAGGAACTTCAAACTCAGCAAGAAGAATGAGGAGAGAAAGCCTTGCATTTGGAATAGTCTTCCAGGAATCAGACTGTAAGTCTAAGTTTGTCTTGGAGTGTCCTGATTCCTCTTTTCAGTTCAGGGAAAGCTATGAGAAGTGGACCAGCAGCAGGACTCGGTGTGATGAGGAAGGGGACAGATTCAGCTACTTGGTAAAGAATCAGAATGGTTTAGATCACAACCTCCAAAGGTTCACCTGCCAACATCATAAGAGAAGGGAAATTTGTCATCATGGGTTCCAAGGAGTGTGATGGGGAGCTCTGGTAGTTAGGAAGTGACATTATAAAGAATTCTGGATGTGAAGTGTATCTGCAAGATTCCTAGGGCCTTCCTATAGGAAGGAAAATCATTCAACAACATTCCACATCTATTTCTTGAGCATGGAGATCATATAAACTTTCTATGTAATGGGAGCCCCAAAGGGAGTGGAGAGAGAAAATGGGTCAGAAAAACATGAGCCCAAATTTGGTTAAAAAATCAAGTTATACTATCAAGAAGCTCAGCAAAATCCCAAAGAGGATAAACACAAAGTGAAGTGCAACTATCAACAGCAGAGTTAAGTTTTTAAGAACCAAAGAGAAAGGAAAAATCTTAAGAGCAGCTAGGTATTTCACACACAGGGAAACAATAATACACACATCAGCTTACTTCTCAACAGAAATGCAGAGGCTGGAGGATAATGAAACAATACCTTTGAAATACTGAAAGCAAATCTGTCAACCTAGAATTCTACATCTAGCAAAAACATTTAAAAATGAGGGTGAAAGATACCTTTGCAGATAATTGAAAGCTGAGACTTTTTTTTTTTTTTTTGCCAATAGACCCAGGCTGTAATGAATGCTAAAAGAAGTTCTTCAGGCTCTGGGGAAAGATATCCGATAAAATTTAGTTCTATAGATAGAAATGAGGAACACTGGAAGCAGGAAATATGCAGTTTATTTATTTTTATTCCTTCTTTTAGCTTATTTACATGGAGTCTGGCAGTTTAAAGCAGAAAGCATAGCATTGTAGAATTTATAACATATGTAAATGTAATATCTGTGATAATAGCACAAAGGATGGAGTATCAAATGGAATTTGTCTCATGTTTATTAATTTTACATGAAGTGGCACAATCTTGACTCTAAGTAGACCATGATAAGTAAGAATGAATATTATAAGAACTAGAATATGCACTAAAAGTAATACAAAGAGGTAAAACTGAAAAGCCAATAGAGGAATTAAAATGGAATGCTAAAAAAACAGTTATCTCAAAATAACTTAGGAAAGGACGAAGAGAGGAACAAAAAACACTCATTTGGATCAAACATTTTGATTAAAAGGTAGAGATCTCAGACTGGATGAAAGTGGCTCCCTCCAAAGTGACATAAGCTAGCAACCTATAGAGAAGAGGAGAGAAAATACACACACAGTAAACACTGTAAATGTGTGTCATAGCTGAAAATATAAGTCTCAGCCACTTGTAATTGATTTTTTTTAAGACAATTGCATGGTGGTTAAGTGTGTGAACTGTGAAGGTAGACCTTGTTTAAATCTAGTTTCTGTTACTTACTAGCAGTATAATCATAAACAAATTTCCATGACTCAGTTTCCTGATCTATACAATGCAGACATTAATAATGCCAGTCTCTTCGGGTTGCTGTAAGCAATGCTTCCCAAACTTTCTTATTTCATGGCATACATAGAAAATGATAATATTTGTATGGCACACTGGAATAAATAAGGAAGGTTGCTCTTGTAATTGATGATTAACCTCAAGCTATTTATTTTCCCCCTGGAGCTCAGCCCAGGTATCTCAGTCTAGTTTCCTGGGACAAGGTAAAGCCCATTGGCCCTTGAAGATTGCTACGAAGTGTGGAGTGAACACTCAGTCCTAGGTCCTGAGTGTCAGGAAATATTCCTTACCTAGGTTATGGTGAATGGCCCAGTCAACCTGCTCTATGCAACTGATTCCATCAATGACATCACTTTCTTAGATAGACTCTTCAGCAGCTCCCATCATCTTTTTCACTGTGATTTTAAAAATGTGAAATAGAGCTATGATTCTCAATTTTTCTAAAGATCATTTCTCATGAAACTGCAATCAAGCTCAATACTCAGAAAAAAAAATACTGATTGTAAGTTTCCTGATAACCTAAGAAAGTAGATGTGAATTTTCTCAAATACATGCTACCAAAGGGTGTTGGGAGTCAGCACAACAAATGATCAGGATGATCATTCTCTCTTCTTTTATTATCACTTTAATGCAAGCCCCTTATACAGTATCCTGAATCCCTGACAGACACTGCTTTCATTCCTTTTCCGTATTTCTCTCTCCAATGAGAGGAGAGGCTGATTATACTAACAGCATTTACTACTATGACAACTATTATGGTTATCACATCCCATTAAATCATTGCCCTTTCCATGTTCAATTCCACTAATCATTATCAGTTCCACAAACACTTCTGCTCTATAATCTGTATTTATTGAGCATTTACTCTACAGACAGACACCGGGCTGGGTATTTCATGTACATTATCTTTCATCTTCCTAACAGTATCTTTCAGGTTTCATATTACTTTCTATATTTTCAAATGAAGATGCTTGCATGAAGAAGTTTGAACACCTTAGTGCATTCATTTAGCAGACATATATGATATTCCTCCTATATATGGGGCACTATATACTAGATGTGGGTGGTATGAAGTTACATAATTCACATTCTTTGTTCTCAATTGGGAGAAAAGATACATAAAGAGATCATTACAGAACAGCATGTAGATACCATAATTGAGGCTTTTCTCACATATCTTGTGTTCCTTAGCCTTCATATTTAAGAATGAGTTACTGGAAAGCTGTCCAGAAGTTCTGGGAGCATGGATAAGGCTTTTGACTGCTTAGCTTCTTAGTAAGGTGTTCTAGTTTGCTAGCTGCCTGAATGCAATATACCAGAAATGGAATGGCTTTTAAAAAGGGGAATTTAATAAGTTGCTAGTTTACAGTTCTAAGGCTGAGAAAATATCCCAATTAAACGAGTCTATGGAAATGTCCAATCTGAGGCATTCAGGGGAAAATACCTTGGTTCAAGAAAGCCGATGACATTCAATGTTTCTCTCTCAGCTGGAAGGGCACATGGTGAACATGGTGGCATCTGCTGGCTTCTCTTGGCTGTACAAAAGAGGACTCTCTCCAAAATGTTTCTCTTTTAAAGGATTCCAGTAAGCAACTCCACCTTCAATGAGTGGAGACACACCTCCGTGGAAATCATCTAATCAAAAGTTACCACCCACAATTGGGTGGGTCACATTTCCATGGAAACAATCAAAATGCTCCCACCCAGCAATATTGAATGAGGATTAAAGGGCATGGCTTTTCTGGGGTCCACCACAGATTCAAACCAGCATGTTAAGGCAATCCTGTACAACCTGGCTATGACATTGAGAAACCCCAAGCTATGTGGATCTGCATAACTCTTAGACTGATCTGTTTTCTTTGAGAAGAGTTACAAGACTAATTTCCAAAATCTTAGAAACTAAATGGGAGAAGAGGACCGGGAGTCTCACCATTCAATATACAGATGTTCAGTTAAGCCACATGCTCAGCCATGCTTGGACCTCTCTTATTTAACCTCTCCAGAGAGTAATCTTCTTTTCTTTTTCTGTGTGATGGAGTGGCATTGGCTTGGCAGCACAGGGTAGGAGAGAGGATAGTGGTTAATTATTTCTTATATTGACTTCCAACAAATCCTCCTGCTTTCATGCCCACTTCATAGTCTGGCCAATTCAGTTGTTTCTTTCTTAATTGTATCTCTTCATTTCTGTCTCCTACTAACTTTAAGGAAACATGGGACTTTTAACTAAGTTAAGAAATTGGGCCCCTTGGGGTGAAAAAATACATTATTATTGATTAATTGCTCTGAATAACCCACCAAATGATCTGTTATCAGATAGTATTTAATAGATTCCAGAGAGAATTGAACATGGAGCAAGTAAAGGCAAATAAATTCTGATTGGTAGAGGCCAAAGTAGACAATATATGACCTCTTTGGGTGCTATGAGGACCCTGGGAGGAGATTGTGTGGAGATGCCAATTCTCTTACAAGTGAACACGGGTGATATCAGAAAGAATAATATAGGATATAGTAAAGCATACAGGGGTACTTAAAACATGCTTTTTCTACTGTATTGTTTTGTTTAAATTGATTTACCATATTAAAACCCTATGGACTAATAATTTCATTTCCAATGACATGCTAGAAATAGGTTCCATTATTTAATTCTTGTTTATTTTTCAAGAGCTACCATCCATATTTTTGAAAATTGGGTGAGAAAAATCATCAGTTGAAGATATAGACTACAGTTATCCTTTCCATATCACAGGGTTTAGAATGGTAGTGCCCTTGTGATCTGGAAAATCCATGTAAAAAATTTTTTTTCAGAGTTTCAGGAAACTCTCTACCTGCCTTTTGATTGGCACATGCTGCCTCTCCTATTACTTATACATTGTGTAGACTGAAACTTTAAAAAAATTTTTCAAACCAGACTTTGCTGGCCTGAAAATCCCTAAGGGGAGACTCTTCACCTTAATTTTCCTTTAAGGAATCCTAAAGGACAGGATTCTCATATAATGCCAGAATCTACCAGAATGTCTTTCTATAACAATCCTGCACATTTCTAGACTTTGTGTGTCATCTGCTGACCTTCAGGTGTTATCTGTGGCTTCTGCAAACTCCTCCAAGATTCCCATTTAATTTCTTAGGCCAACCCATGATATATCGAAACCATAATGGGGAAAGTCACTATGTAGAATGGAGAACAATACCTAAGAATTTTCATTGAAATAATATGAGGTTGGCTTGGTCATAGGATTCTGATGGTCAGTTGTGTTACTTGAAGAATCCATAAGGGAAAGCCATTGTGCTCACAGGCATCACTGCCACACATCTGGCCACATGATGCACCTCATAGAGACAAAAATTACAAGTAAAAAGACTCACCTGAAACCACAAAGACTCTTAATAACTACTAATGTAGTTAAACAAGGTGATATGGCTTTAAAAAGTAAATTATGCTTAAATGAGGTTCTGATGTGGCTCTCATCCTTTAAATGGCTCCCAGAGTATGTCTATACTGATAACAGAATTATAGTGACGATTTCCTTGAATTTGTGTGACTAAGAATTCAATGTCACAAAGGGAGGGAATACAATTACCGAAATAAGCTGTTAGGTATTGGATCATGTAAATGGAAAGGACCTCAGAGCCCTTCCATGTAATTGCAAAATCAGACATGAAGCACATATCTCCTCTCTCCCATCAACTGAATTGGCAATAAATAATTTTCCTTTTCTCTCTAGTTTCCATGGCCAGACATGGGTAACTCTTCCATCACATGTGTGATGTGTGAAAAGTCTACATGGGAGAGATTATGGGAGAAAATAAGAACAGAGTGGGGAGGAAAATTTAGAGTGTTTGAAGGATAAAAAGAACTGTGAGGACAGAGCATCCTGCTAGGAGGTGTCTCTAGGAAATTCCCTTTGCTGCCTTTACCAAGATCTAACGATAGTCCCAGGTATTTTTATCTTTGATGCTACCACTTTTATTTCTAGTCATCGTTTCTACTTATAATAGTTGGGCCCAAAGGAAGTATACTTTGAAATATTTTGTTAAAAATGTATGGTAAGGACCTTTCTTCCAGATATTGTGAAGTAATAGGGCCAAGATTTACTTTCTTGCCTTAAACAACTAAAAAAATAGCCAAAATATAGGAAATAACTGTTTTCAGACATTGGACAATAGGCTGCACAGATGAATGATCCCTGAGAGGAGCAAAACAAATGAGGTGCCTTATGATTGTCCCAGCTCACTGCCTAGAGAGTCCCACAGTATAGGGAAGAGGAACTAAATAAAACCCAATAGTTTTTCTGAGTTCAGGAGTCAGGGTTCAGATTTGCCATACAAGCAATGCTAAAGGAAGTTCTTTAGATTGAAAGGAAAGGACATGAGACAGTGGGTGTAAGGGTATATGAAAGAAAGACCCATGATAAAGGCAACCACTTGGGTAACTATAAATGCCAGTATTATTGTAGTGTATTGTTTGGCATATAACTCTACTTCTTACTTCCTACAGGTGCTAAAATAAGGCATAAGAAGTAATGCTAAATCTGTTTTCGGACCGCCAATGTACAAGGATATATATATATATGTGGTAACAAGTACAAAAAAAAAGGCAGGGAAACAGGGAAAGGGTAACAAGTACAAAAAAAAAGGCAGGGAAACAGGGAAAGGGTTTAGGACAGGTACGTATGTATGCTGTTAAAGTTGGTATCAAATCAGATATGACTGTTAAATATTTAGGTTGTTAAATTTTAACCCCATGGCAACAACAAGTAAAATGGATGAATCATGTATCTAGATAGAAAAGAGAAGTTTCTCAATATGGTACAACACAAAAATAAAATAAATACTAAAATGGGCATTAACAGGGTGGGCTGCTGTGGCTCAGCAGGCAGAGCTCCGACCTGCCGTGCTGGAGGTCTAGAGTTCGATCCCTGGTGCCTCCTGCCCATATGCAAATTAAAAAAAAAAAGGGCATTAACAGAAGAATTGAGAGTAAAAAAATGGTATAAGACTTAAAAAAAGCTAAATAACAAAATGGCAAAAGAAAATCCTGTATTATCAGCAGTGACTTTAAATATAAATGGATTAAACTCTCCACTTCAAGGGCTGAGATTGGCAGAATAGATTAAAAAAAAAATCATGACCCAATTATATGTTGTCTGCAAGAGACTCACTTTAAATTCAAAGATACAAGTTGATTGAAAGTGAAAGGATGAAAAAAAATATACCATGCAAGTAGTAACCAAAAGAGAGCTGGGGTACATATGCTAATAGCAGATAAAATAGATGCCAAGTAAAAAATAGTTACAAGGGACAAAGACAGTCATGACATACTGATAAAGGGGAAAATTAAACAAGAAGATATAATAATCATGAATAAATATGTACTTAACAGCAGAGCCCCAAAATATATGAAGAAGATACTGACAGATTTGAAGAGAGAAACTGCTATTCTACATTAGTTGTAGGAGACTTTAATATGCCACTTTTGATAGTGGATAGAACATCCAATCAGAAGATCAATAAGGAAATACAGAACAGGAAACATACTCTAAACCTTCTAGACCTAACAGACATATATAGAACACTTCACCCAACAAAAACAGAATTCACATTCTTCTGAAGTGCATGCAGATGATTTTTCTGATAGATTATATTTTAGGTCACAAAAAAGTCTCAATAAATTAATAAATATTGAAAGCATGCTGTGTGTATTCTCTGACTACAAAGTAATGGAGCTAGAAGTCAAAAACAGGGAAAATGGAAAATTCAGAAATATGTCAAAATTAAATAACATGCTCCTAAACAATCAATGAGTTGAAGTAGAAAACAGAAATGCAATTAGGAAATATCTTGAGGCAAAGGAAAGTGAAAATACAGCACACTGAAACTTAGGGGATGCAGCAAAGACAGTGCTGTGAGGGAAATTTATACTTCTAAATGCTTACATTAAAAATGAAAAAAGACTTCAAATCTGAGACCTAACTTCAAAACTGGAAGAACTTGGAAAAGCAGAGCAAACTAAACACAAAGTGAGCAGAAGGAAGGAAAGAGAAGAAAAAATAAACAGAGATAATTAACAAAACTAAAAGTTGGTTCTTTAAAAAGATAAAAACTGACAAACCTTTAGCTGGGCAAAGCTAAAAAGAGAGGTTACAAAATAATTGAATCAGAAATGATAAGGGGGACATTATTGAAATACAAAGGACTATAAGAGGATACTATGAACAACTATACGTGAATAAATTAGATAACCTAGTTGAAATGGACAAATTCTTAGAGCTACCTACACATACTCAAGAAGAAATAGAAAATTTCAACAAACCGATTATTAGTAAAGAGATTGAATCAGTAATCAAAAACCTCCCAACAGGGCAATTCTACAAAACATTCCAAAAAGACTTAACTCCCTCCTTAATTTATTCTGTGATGTTAATATCCTCAGGTCAAAGATGCCACAAGAAAAGAAAACTACAGACAATATTTCTCAATATCTCCTAAGAATATAGACACAAAAATCTACAACAAAATATTAGCAAACAGAATCCAACAGCATATTAAAATAATTACCCATGGTAATTAAAATAATTACCATGATTAAGTGAGATTTATCCCTGGTATGGAAGGTTGGTTCAAATCAGAAAATCAATTAATGTAATACACTACATTAACATGATAATATAAAAAAATACATCATCTTAATTGATACGGAAAAGGCTTTTGACAAAATTGAGCACTGCTTCTTGCTCTTAGAAGACAGGAATAGAATGAAACTTCTTCAAAATGATAAGGCCATATATGAAAAACCTGAAGATATCCTACTTAATGCTGAAAGATTGAAAGTGTTCACTGTGAGTTCAGGAACAAGACAAGGATGTCCATTGTCACCACTGTTATTCAACATTGTTCTGAAAATTTTTAGCAGAGCAGTTATGCAAGAAAAATAAGTAGAAGGCACCCAAATTTGATAGGAAGAAGTAAAACTTTCCCTATTTACAGATGACTTGATTCCTATATATAGAAAATTCTGAGGAATCCACAACAAAGCTACTATAACTAATAAATGAATTTAATAAAGTAGCAGGGCACAAGATCAATAATCCAATGTCAGTGATGTTTACTACAGAGGCCATGAATGATAGGAAGAAGAAATCGAGAAAATATTCCATCCACAATAGCAATCAAAAGAACCAAATATCTGGGAATAAATATAACCAAGGATCTAAAGGACTTTATACAGAAACTATAAAAAATTGCTAAAAACATTAAAGACCTAAATAAATGAAAGGATATTCCACGTTCACAGATTGGAAGACTGACTATTAAGACATCACTATGACCCAAAGCATAATATGGATTCAATGCAATCCCCATCAAAATTCCAATAAACTTCTTTGCAGAAATGGAAAAGCCAATCATCGAATTTATATTGAAGGGTAATGGGCCCCAAATAGCTATAGCTATCTTGAAAAAGATGAATGAATTTGGAGGACTCATACTTCTCAACTTTAAAACTTATTACAAAGCCACAGTAATGAAAACAGCATGGTACTGGCACAAGAGCAGACATATAGAACAATGGTAACTGAATTAAGAGCTTGGAAATCAACCTTCATATTTATGGCCAAGTGATTTTTGACAAGATGGCAAAGACCACTCAATTGGGAAATAAGAGTTTCTGAAACAAATGGTGCTGGGAAAACTGGATCTTCATTTACAAAGGAAAAGGAGCAGACCTTTAACTCATATATTATAAAAAAATCAATTCAAAATGGAACAAAGACTTAAATATAAGAGCCAAAGGTATTAAACGCCTACAGGAAAACATAAGGAAACATCTTTGGGATCTTGTGTTAGGTAATGATTTCTTAAACTACATTTACAGCACAAGTAACAAATGAAAAAAAATAGATAAATGGGGCTTCACCAAAAATAAAAACTTTGTTCCTCAAAGTTCTTTATAATAAAAGGAAAATGATAGCGTACACATTTGGAGAAAATAGTGGGAAATCTCATATCCCATCCAAGTTTAATATTTAATTTTAATAAAAATTAAAAGTATTTTTAATATAAAAAATACTTCAACTTAACAACAACAAAAAATCCAATTAAAAATGAGTTAAATACTTTAATGATGATCTCTCCAAAGAAGATACACAGATGACCAGAAAGCACATGAAAAGATGCTTAACTTCGTCAGCCATCAGGAAAATGGAAATCAAAATTGCAATGAGATATCATTTCAGACCCACTAGAATGGCTGGTCTTAAAAACAAAGCAAAATGGAAATAAAAAGTGTTGGACAGACATAGAGACATAGGGAAATTCGTTTACTGCTGGTGGCAATGTAAAACGGTGCAGTCGCTGTGGAAGACAGTTTGATGGTTCCACAGAAAACTAAGTATAGATCTACCATTATGACCCAGCAATCCCACCTCTATGCACATATCCAAATGAATTGAAAGGAGGACTCAAACAGATATTTGCACACCAATGTTCATAGCAGCATTATTCACAATTGCCAAAAGATGGAAGAAAACTGAGTATCATGAATGGATAAATAAGGTGTAGTATTCACATCAAATGGAATACTGTTCAGCTATAAAGAGGAAGTAAGTTCTGATATATGCAACTATGTGGATGAATTTTGAAGATACCATGTTGAGTTATATAAGCCAGAAAAATAAGGACAAATGTTGTATGATTTTACTCATTTGAAATGATTAGGATAAACAAACTCATAGAGTCAGAATCTAGAATGTAAGATCTACATGGGTTGGGGTTAGTGAATGGGAAGTTAAGGCTTAAAATATACAGGGTTCCTATTTGGAAGGATGGAAAATTTTTGGTAATGGACAGTGGTGATGGCGGCACAGCATTGTGAACCTAATCAACAGCACTGAAATCTGTATCTGAATGTGATTAAAAGGGGGAAATATTCTATTGCATATATGGCCACAGAATAATAATGTTTTGATAATCCATGGAACTGTACTACACAAATAATGAACCCTAAGTCAAACCATGGACTATAATTAATAGTACAGCTATAGAAATGTGTTATCATCAACTGTAACAAATGTTCCATACCATTGCAAGGTGTTAATAATAGAGTAGTATATGGGTATCCTTCATTTGATGCATGATTATTCTGAAAACCCACAATTTCTATAAAAAAGGGGAAGAAATGAACCATTTTACCAGGAGTGGAATGGTAAAATGGAATATGTCTTTGAAGGAAGCCTAAAACTCCAAACTAAAATGGCAGTTGATCTTACTCCAGAGAGTTTGCCATCTTGGAATCAGTTATCCTGCTTTTGTGTCCAACATCCCCCCACCCCACACATGCACCATATTGCGACTCTAGCAAAGAACATTTAATAAAACTTCTCAAGAGAAAGTGGCACCCCTTCTAATAAAGATACCCTGCAAGGGTGTTGATGGACTCTTCCCTTCTCTGTCTCATGGCCTCAAGCATAATAAAGTGGATGGGCCATAGTAACAGAAGAAACACTATCGTTAATCATGCAAACTGTCTCGGAGGGGAAGATAAGCAAGTTTCAGATAAAGTGGGAAGTGAACCAGGAAGGAGTCCTGCACCCTTTCTATAGACCTGCTCACATTAGCTAGCATATGAGCAAACTGAAAAGACAGAGCAGGATGACTGAGCCAATACAATAGCCCCCAGTCTCAGCAAGAAATAAATATAGGATCAAAAACATGAATAAAGCACCCAGTCGAAGGGAAAGCTTAATTTAAAGAACCAAAGAAAACTCCTCATTAATATCTTGCAGTGGAGAAGAGGTTAATAAAGAGGAAAAAAAAACAATAAATCAAGAGATTGAAGTCCAAGAAACAAAACACAAAAATAAGATAGAAAGAGAAGTTCAGGAAACAGCCTGAGGTCCAAAATTCTATCTTTACAGAACAAAAAAGATGAATTAGAAACAATAAACAACAGAATAAAATAAAGGAGAATTGAATTATTTCAATTTCAAGGAAGAAAGTTTTAATATAATTATTGAGTCCAGAGGAAATAAAGATCAAAGCAGTAGGAGAGGCAAAATATATATGGGGACAGACAAGGAACATAGATATAAAAAAATTACATTGCTAAATTACTGAATACAATTCAATAGTAAAAAAGAATATAAAATATTGTAGAAAATACAATTCTTTGAATTTAATGGCACAACTAAATTTGGAGATTGAAAAGCATATCTAATTTTAAAAAAGTTATAGAATAATCAGTAACCTTTCTTTGTTAAATTATTGAGCTTTAAGGGAAAATATATCTTTCTTCAGATATTGCAGTAGAAAATGTGTGTAACTTTGTATAATGAAAATAATCAGGATAGTTACAAATTCCTCATCCTCAAACAACCATTATTAATAAGGCTTTTGAGGAAACGGACAGAAATCTATTTTTGCTGGCCAATTTATTGTTCATTTGGTGAGTAAATGGGCTAAAATTTTTAAACAAGCAAAGAAACAAACTGACTGAAAGATCATAAAACCTGTACCTTATATTAGAAGGAGCTAGACAAGACTATAAATGTAAGCTGATGTGCCATATGTCAAAATTTAAAAGCTCATGTCTAAGTACACACATATACACACCCACACATTCCAAGCTAACAACTATAAAATAAAATATATTTTGTCCTCCTCCCTTGGCAAAAATACTTTCTCAACAACTTGGGAGGCCAGTTTCAAATTTAGAATCCTGGTCTCCTTGAAGTTCCAAACAAGAACGTGGTTGTATGGAAAGAGCTAGCCCTGCATTCCTGGAACTCAGATGATGAGAAGGCTCTCCTCCATTCTCTTCCTTACCTTGCATATCTGGCACCAAGAGGGGTCTCATTTGCATATATATATGGACACTTCAGTCCACATGCCCAAGCTCTCTCCTTATTTTCACAAACAACCATACCTAACCCAGCCCTGGGGTCTAGATGCAGTGGTATAGTCCACCTTCAGGGACAGATTTGGGGAAGATGCTTGTCTATGCTCTATCTCAAGGCTATTTTGGCAGAGGGTATTGGGCACCCAGGAATCTAGATCTACAATGGAGGGACAAACTCTGGGAGGACAGGTTCCTGGGACATACAAACCCTCTGCATCATGGGGAAAGATGTGAGTAGTCTAGATCGAAACACTTTAAAATGTAGAGCTTTGGGGAGGAGCACTTCCTTCCCAGGTCAGTGTGTCCTGCTGGTGGCCATAGCATCCATAAGTCCTTCTTGAGTGAAGAATATACTAAAGATTAACCCAACAGTCAATTCTAGGATATGGTGGAAGAATGCCTTACAGTTTAACTGTAAAAAGAGACCACTGCAATAGTTTTATAGAGTTTAACTGTAAAAAGAGACCAATGCAGTAGTTTTATAGCCTTTTAATTTTTTCTCTAGTATTAAAGGCAGCCATCTAGCATTCTCAAGCACAAATGAATCAATAAAATGCAGGAATTATGAACTTTTAAAAAGATATTTAATAAAAAGATATCTTCCATTCAACCAAGATATGACAATAGAGAACCATGATAAAATGGCTGGTGGTTATCACTACATCTATCTAAATATTGGACTTAGAGTAAGTAATTGAGGGAATTATGGTTGCAGAACATAATATAAATACTAAAAAGTCAGTGATAAAAAAATTATATAACCAAAATTAGGAGGTGGGAAGAGAAGACTGAAGAAAATATGAGTGCTAACTTTCTTGTATTAAAAGTAGAAAGCCAATAATTTTGCCTAAAATTGAGACATGCTATTTAAAAGAAATCATAACTCTAGCTTTTCAATGTTTCCAGTCTATGTTTCTTAGTCATAGAGGAGTAGGGAATTATATATTGAAAGGAAGAAGCATGCATTTAAAGTTCAGCAATTTCTTCAGCTTATCACAGGTTTCTTCTTTAGTTAAATGCAAAAATTAGATTTAAAGAATTCTTTTAAAAAGTAGCAGGTATAGGGTGAGCCACAGTGGCTCAGCAGGCAGAGTTCTCACCTGTCATGCCAGAGACCCGAGTTTGTTTCCTGGTGCCTGCCCATGAAAAAAAAAAAGTGGCAGGTATAGGATGTTACACATTTAACAAAAATTATTTCTATATTTTGATTAGTCTATATAATTTTATCTAACTAAAATCTAATATTTCTATGTATCTCATCATTTATCTTTTTCCTACTTCCTTGTGGCTCTACTTACTTATTCATATGTCTATCCATGGACTTCTTTATCCATCTAGCTCTTCCTTGCACTGTAATTCATCAAGAGATGTATTTCTGGAATGTTATTTAGATTTTTTGGCTGAGTTTTCTTTATTTTTTATCTCTTGAATATATATATATTTTACAAAAACAATATAGTCATTATTTTAGTCATCCACATTAGCAAACCACTGGTGCAGAATATTTTGGATATGCAAATTTCCGGTGGAAGTGGTTGGCAGAGGCAGAGGAGAAAAAAGAAAGAGGAAGAATAATAATGAGGGAAGGAGAATGGTGTTATTGACAAAATTGTCAAGAGCCTACTTCAAAGTGAAGGCTAAGCTTGTACCCTCTCAGTATCCACCCACAGAGCAATCTAATTGGCTGTCTTTGTTTAGAATTACAAATAAGTGTCAAGGATGGAGGTCTAATCACTTATGATTAGCAAGCTGACTTATTTGGGGAAGAAAGTGGATTCAAATGCCAACTTCCAGAGCATTCACATTTCTTGGTCTTTCCACTTGAGCTTGGTTATTGAGATCTGGAATGGATGCAGAGATGGTGAGAAGCAGTAACATGCGAGAGCACTGGAGAATAGACTACATACTGTATCAGCCCATGGGATCTCTTATATTGCAATGGAAGATCTCCAAGATCTGCTATGCAGTCAGTCATTTTATTACCCTATAAAGAATGACCCGAGAATAAAGATATCAGGGGAAATAAAAGGGAGCTAAGGGTCCTGGAATATATTGAGAGAATCAGCAGGCTCTTGGCTGGTGGTGAATTGCAGAAAGCCAGAGACCCAAAAACCTCGAATGACAGAGGTAGAGAATAGGTAATTAAATCAGAGAATTTGGGGTTTAAATCTGTAAAGAATGAGACTGTCAAAATAAGCTGAACTGGGAATTTGCAGTGATGTCTCTATTCTTTAGATATTTGCATCTGGTAGTTCAATTTTTGAAATTTAATTTCAGAAAGTATTGGGGTTTTATAAGATATATTCAACTATGTGAAATTGCTGTTTATAGCTCAGCTTAATATTAATTCCATTGCACCCCCATCCCCCATCCTTAGAGTCAGATTTGGTTTCATACTGTAACTCAGCCGCATTCTACCTATGCGAACCGTGGGCAAGCTTCCTCTCTAAGATTCACTTATATCACCGGAAACTGGAAATAATAATATTCCCCACTTCCTAGGGTTGTGGTGAAGATGAAAGGAATTGATATTTAAGTATTTAGCCCAGAAGGCGTTCAGTGGCACTTATCATTACTTTTTTTAAAGCCATTTTACTGAGATGTATTTAGATACCCTACAATCCATCCAAAATGTACAATCAATGGCTTTTAGTATCTTCACAGAATTGCTCATTCATCACCACAGTCAATTTTAGAACATTTTCAGTAGTCCAAAAAGAACCCCATACCCTTTAGCAGTTACCTCTCAATCCCCCATCCATCTCCAGTACAAATAACCACTCATCTATTTCTGTTAGAGCAAACACCATTTAAAAATTACTTTTATCATTACACATATCTTTTTGTCACCTTTCTACTTAAATTCCTTCCTGTCTATCCAGTCCCCTTGGGATAAAGTCAAACTCCTTGGCATGACCTACAAGACTCTTCATGACTTCTTTTTTTTTTTTACATGGGCAGGCACCGGGAACTGAACCCAGGTCATCGGGCATGGCAGGCAAGCATTCTTGCCTGCTGAGCCACCGTGGCCCGCCCTCTTCATGACTTCTGGCTTTTGCTTATTTCACCAGCCTCATTCCCCACTCCCTCACCTCCATATGCTTTTCACGGCCACGTCACTGTGAAGTCTTTTCATTCCTCAAAACTCCATGTTTGTTCTCACTCCCCTTGGCCTGGAATATTTGCCCCCCATTTTCTCATCTGCTTCCATCCTACTCCTTGATGCCATTTTCTCTTAGAAATTGTTAAGACAGTCCTTTACATTGATCAGATACCCACAAGAGCCTTCAGTTTGCTTACCATCTGTTATCATAATAATTTGTTTCACTTTCTCCCTCCCTTTCTGTAGCAGCTATATCTTGTTTATTTTCCATTGTCTCCAGAACTGGTCACGGTGCCAGATACATTTTATGGAACTCGATCACTCTGCTAATGCTGCTGCAACTTGGGAACATACATGAGAGTGAACTCAACTTTCTATCCTCCCAGAATTACTTTGAAATGCAAGTCACAATTGTATGGACTGGCTGCAGAAATTCCTGCATCACCATCAGATATACATAGAGACTTCATGTAAACAAGTAATCACTGAGCACATGCCTTTAGTTTACCTCATTATTGACTTTCTTCATTTAGACTTATATCAAGTTTAAAAGGGCCAAGACCGTTTAAAGCAAAGTTATGAATCTAAAAAAAAATTCTAAATCTGATTTAAAAATATTTACCAATAATCAGTGTAATAGAAGGAGAAACTAAGTTCTTACAAAGTTATACTTGAAACAGTCTTAACAATTATTAATTTATTCTTTGAAATTCTTGTTTTCAAATAAAGTTATTTAAAATTTGCTTTCAAATTTTTATTTGATTTATTTAGCTTGCATTTTTGGGTATAAGTGTGGACTTAGCTTACTTCAGCTCAGTAGAAACAAAAAGAGAAAATATTTGGGTAAAAACAAATATTTTTTGCTCTCGGATGGTGTGACTCCTCCATTGTAGAAGGAAGCTAATTTAGAAAGAGCCCATGTATTTCCCTTTAAAAAGCCTGTATTTCATGTTATGTTTGCATTTTTTTTCTCTGCTAAATTATTGATAATTCCTAGCTTTTGCAATTAGCCAGTTAGATGTATAGAAAGTAGGGGATTTTAATTGCTATCCCCTGAAGATTGTAAAATATATCACGGATAATTCATTGCATTTTACACAGTAGATTGCTTCAGTCTTGGAGCTTTTCTTCTGTTTAATTTTCTTCAGAAATATTTCCTATAATCTTATTTTAAAACATTTATTTGCTCCCTTAGCCTTATATTATCAGCTTCCCAAATGTTTTCCTTGAAAAAATACAAACAAAATAAAAGTGCTTGTGTGAATGGGACTTAGGAAAAAAAATCATGTTTATTTCATGGTTGTTTAGCATTCTCATAAGACCTTTAGTAGCACAGACTATAGATAGAAAGAGAAAACATCGTTCAGTAGGTATTGCCTTTTCACAGTGTAAGTGCTTAATCTCCAACAAAATATGATTTGAAATTATTCTTTTCTGCTAAGGAATACTAGGATAGGATTAAAATTTTCAAACCTAATGTAGAGGCAGAATATTATTCCTTTTATTTTTATGACTGTCTTTTCTTAGTATAAAAATTATATTGCTGAATATCTTGTTTAAATTTGAAAAGTATAAAGAAGAAAATAAAAACCCCCTTTGCTCCACCAACCAGAGTTAACCAGCTGTAAATTTCCCTTCCCCCCAACCAGCTCAGTATCCCCTAGAACTCCCCACCTATCTGCTGTGCATCCATAGGACCCTTTTAGAAACTTGTGTTCTTGGGATTCTGTTTTTACACCAACCTGGTGACTCATATTTTCCATCCTATCTCTATAGACCTGGTAGTTATCCTTGTGACAATACGGAAAGAGTGTGTGGCTGGTAGTGCTGGCAGATGGGACAAACCTGGATTTGCCTCCAAATGAGAAACCAGCTGTATAATGGGTGCTGTAGGAACAAGCAGATTATCCCCTTTACTAGTGTTTCTGTTTGATTGTCTCCTTGCTTCTTGATTTCAGCTTCTCTCCCAATCCTAATCCTTGGGGCTTTCACCATTTGGTTTTCTAGCCCATTGATGACCAGAATTTTCCCAGACTCTTGGAATTCTGGCTGAACATAATTTTATACATATTGCCTAACTTTGACTTCTGAAAATGAAATTGTGAGGCTAGGGGTGAGGGAGTAGTAAATGTTTTTAATCCATTGACATATATTTCCAAATTACTTTTCTCATTAGTCAGCATGCATTCATTAATGTGAATGAAAATTAGATTTATCTGAGAATGTCTTTCAAGCAAACATTTCCCTGGTTTATTTTGTTGTTTCAAATTATGATTTTTTTCAGGTCAATTCTTCCCAGTTGTTCCCTGGCGGTAACTTCCATTGCTTTTATTCTTGTAGAAGTTGTACTTCATTCGTCTAAAATTTTAGTATATGAGGGTGGATGTCGGTGTCTAATGTTTTTAAGAATTTCCAAATAGGTAATTATTTTTAATTATAATTATTGAAAAACTCAGGCCAGTTTACATTAGTTGATATCTATATGATATAATTAATTAAAAGTAAACTCATTTATTTGCTAATTATGGCTACAGTTGCCTATTTTGGTTTCTACACCCTTGAAAAAAGACAACTGAGGTTTGAATTATTGCCAAGGAAGTGTTGTGTTGGGGACTAATCTGTAGGCGCATGATAGTAATTCAATCATTTTAATGACTTGAGAGTAGAAGCCCTGGTGTTAAAAGTTGGTAAACCATAAAACCATTCTGCTGAGTGAATTTCTTCAGTGTCCTTTAGTATTTAATAGTTCAGAGGAGAAAGCTTAGATCACTATCCTCCTTCTTCTGCTTCCTCTGCTGCTACAATTTGGGCATCACATTCCCTAGGTAAATAGAGAATGGGAAGGAAGAAAAGAGTGAGGCTGTTGGAGCCAGCAGGCAGATACGATTAAGATTCCTCAGAGTGTTGAATCAACTGAGAATCTGGCTGCTGCAGATTGATGCAAATTATAAGGGATGGTGGGCCCCTTCCTTTCTCTCTCTAGACAGGTGATACTTCTGTGCTTTGAAGTCTGAAGGAAGCCTGTGTAAGTCAGGATTGAATTCCTCAGTGTTGATCTGTTTGTACTTATGTAGTAGAAATTTAGCCTTACCCCTTGCAAATAACTTCCTTTGTTCAAAGCTTCCTCATCTCTCATGCCATACCTCCATCTGATTTTTAATAAAAAGTTAGGTGTTTTGGGAAGTGCAAGCCTAACATTGTCCTATGATAGTAATTTCAGGGAACACCCTCCTTAAAAATGGTAGCTTAGTGAAAATGGCACAGTGGTTAAGTGAACCCAGATTTCATGGAACAATTATAGATACATATAAATATGCAGTTTTATGTTATTAAAAGAACTCATGCCTTGGGGTTCTCACACATTCATGTCTGCAGCATTGTCACTCTCTGTGAGCACTGGAATTGGAGTCAGAAGAAAGGTTATGATCCAGGCTCTGTTACCTACAGTCTCTGTAACCTTGCAATCTCTTTGGGTTTGTTTTAGCTGCGTGATGTTATTACATAATGAGATCTTGGAGATGCAGAGATCATTAGCAATAGAAGAAAAGCTTAATTACCATGGCATGCTTCTCAAAGCATGATATAATGCAATTTAAAAATGTTTTCAAAAGAAATGAAAACAAAGTATTTAGATTAACTCTTTGTTAGCTCTTAGTCCTTAACTAGAACTGTTTGAGCCTAGTTAGAAATGTGAATAGCACTTTCCTCTATAGTTTTGGATTATAAAATAAAGACCAGATTGGGAATTCAAAAACATATATCCTTTAAATATATGCACACATATAGACATGTGGGTATGTGTGTAAGTGTGTGTGAGTAAATACGTACATTTCAAATACTTGAAGCAATTCCTACTTAGGGTTATGAAGTTTAGTTAATCAAGAAATCACATTGCTCCCCTCGGTGAGGAAAAAGCTGGTGAATTAGTTTATCTTTAATGATACTGAGTGAATGAAAGCACAACTTGGTGATTTTACAAACTAATCCAACTTGAGAAGCAGAGGCTAAATTTCAAGGACTACAGAGTGAGTGCTAACACTGAAGCCACTGAAAATCAAAAGTTCTAAAATATCCAAGAAAATCTGAGAAACGACGTTTTAACTTGTTCCATTTGACTTCTTTGTGGTTCCAAGGAAGGCTTTGAGCAAGAACAATATGACATTAAGAAGGAAACTAGTTTAATTCTGCCTGCTAAGAAGATGCTGGAGAATGATACCTTGCTTGCTGGGAGGTAAAAAGTTTAAGAGTAAGTTCTGAAAGGTGGAAGCCGTGCTGTCTAGTTTTAAACAAAGAACAGAAATAATAATAATACATTATTATTATTTATATAACATATAAATTAAATATAATATAAAGAAATAATATTATAATATTTATATAAAATAAATTTATATATAAATATAAAATATTAATATCTCTAAAGAGATATTATTAACATTAACATTATCCATTCTTTTTTTTACATTATCCATTCTTATAATAAAAAAATTAATAGCCTTTTCATGCTAGGCATTAAGGATATAAAGGCATATAAAATAGGTCCCAGACTTCAAGGCACTTACGATTTAGAGGACAAGGACAGTAAGTAGATAAGAATAAAGTTTAATAGATGCTGTAGTAAAATCATGTTTGGGGTATTATAGCCCAGCCCTCAGTATTTTATAAAGTTCCTCTGGTGATTTTAATATTCTGCCAAAGTTAAAAACAACTGTGTAAGTCATTTAAGGATTTTATCCAATGTCCACTGCCCCAGAATAGTGGAGAGAAAAACAGTAGCTCCCCTCTCTGACACAATGACTATTGTTGACTTCAGCTGACATGTTAATAGTCCTAATTTGTTCTTTCATGTATTTAACTCCCAGAAAATAATTTTTCCCACTATAATGTGATTTAAGGATTCCAGTTGTCTCAAATAATTTTCAACTATCATCAATTTGACTGAAAGTATCTTTCCAAAGCTTTCATTATGTGAATCGTTAACCTGTGAATCTAAGATGGGCCGTACGAAATAAATGCCCAGCACGGGGAGAAATGAACTCACTAACAAGAAAATTGGAATAAAAACAGTCTTTGACTTTCTAAAGTGATTTCCCAATGTCATAAGCTCTTTATTACTCTATGCAATTAGATAGCTCCTAATTAGGAACAGATTAAAAATGAAATTCAATGAGAAATGAAAACAGCTGACAAAAGCAGTGCATAACGGAGAATCTTGTGAAGAATGCAAACATGGATATGTTAATGTTCAGCTACTCTCAGGGTTTTTTGCTGGGGATTGACCATTCAGAGCTTTAGATGATGATCCATTAGACAGTTCTGCCTGGAAATTTTCCATTTTACCTCATAGTGGCCACTGTGATTTGTATTCCTTCTCTGAAGTTGTCATCTTTACCTTCTCCTGGACCTCTTCCCAAGGTACATTTCCCCTCATCTGCTCTATTGCAAACAAGATAGAGACTGAACATGGTTGAGAATACAGGACTTGCTATTTCCACCATCGTCAAATGTGGTAAGATCTCGTCACCCAAGACCTTATCCATGTCCTAAATTGCTAGTCTTTTTTTCATGAATACTTCCCTCCTTCCATGCATTGAAACCAGGATAAAGCATGATGCCAATACAATGGGAAATGAAAGGGAAAAAATATTAATTTTAAAAGCTGTTTCTAATTTCAGCTCATTACTCTAGGAGATCAGGAGAATTCCTCTCAGAGAGGGTTGTTGTTTGCTCACTTCTTTTGTTCTCTTTGTAGTTTTCCATTGCCAGCAAGATCCCAAGGAATTTCTAAGCTCTTGCCATAGTGGCTACTGTCTCCTGCCCGAAGACCTATGGATTCTTCTTTCTATGAAGTTTACTCCTAGTAATTATGTTTGACACAATCAATATCTCACTCTCAACAAACTCCTGAAGTAAATGAAGCTACTGTGGCTGTTTCCATGCACAGAACCTCCACGAACTCAGTCAGGGTCAACATTCTGCCATGTGCCTCTCCACTAAACCTCATCTTTCCTCCATGTTGGAATTTCTCAGGCCCAAGTAATAACCCACATTACTGCAGTATAGTTAACAGCACTCCCTTTTTCAGCCTCCTTTCTGCATTTTGGGATATGGTTTTTGTGGCATGGGGCACCATTCAGGGTAGTTATGGTGATTTGCTTTCTAAGAACTTCCTTTTCTTCTTCTATTAGATTTCTTCCTACTCCATTTATACTCCCTAATACATGGTCCCTATTAGCAACTTCAGCATATCTCTTTTAGTCTTCCTTTCCATAGCTTATCCTTCTAGTCCATCATTTAGTGAACTAACATTTCTTTTGAGAAGATTCTTCTTTTCCTGTGGCTCAACGGGCAGGTCTTTTCCCCCCAACCTTTCTATTGATCCTGATTTGACTACAGGACCTAAGTATATTTTTAATGGAATTCTTTTCCTTTTTTGACTCTCTGAGAAATCTTGATTCCTCAAGAAATTATTCCAGGGACAAACCTTTTAAAAATCTCTCTTAACCTTTGGGTTTGAAATTTTCCATGACGTTTGTTCCATCTCAGTTCTAGGAGATGCTGTTTTACCTGTGTTATCCATTTAATAAAAACCTACATTCTGGAGACCTGAAATCCATAAGACCTGATTAGGGCCTAAGTAAGAAACAATCCAGAGAGCATTTAGAGAACAAGTAGTGATCATGTGAGAAAGAGTGAAGGGTTGTTCAAATCATGGACCAGTGGATAGTTTGTGCAAATCCAAGTTTAGCCCTAAATCTCAACCTCTAGTGACTAGCTAATATCTAGTATAGACCTTGAGACCTAAAATCTGGACTGAAATGCAATGAAAAGTCTACCTTCAAATTCCATAAAACATCTCTCACTTAAGCTTCTGCTCATATTTGTTCCTTAAGTCCCTAAAATACTGTTTTAAATACTCAAAAACCCACCAAAGTTGCACCCTATAGAATCAACCGTGATCAGACTGCTATAACCTCCACAAATCAAAAAGTCCCAGTCTTTTCATTTGATTGTTGATTTCCAAATATCAGTGTTTATATATACTTTTTTTTTCTCAAATTGGTTTCATATTCAATGCACCATGTGACGAAGATTAGGACGTATTAAACATTTACCTCCCCTACCACACTCGTTCTAACCTTTAGAATCCAACCTCCAAACACAGATCTATAGAGTCAACAATCATGGAAACTGCTGCTTGAATCTAAGATTTAAAGTGTGTGCTTCCAATTTTCTTCTCCCAGCTACTAATTGAAAAACTAAAAGAGGGATCTGACTGAACCTGCCAGTGCTGCCTGATCTATCTACTCCAGTGGTTTTAATGTTAAAACCACCTGGAGAGCTTGTCATCACACAGATTGCTGGGCCCCACCCCAGAGGTTCTGATCCAATAATTCTAGGTAGGGAATGGAGAGAATTTTCATTTCTAACACATTCTCTGGGGATGCTGAAGCTGCCGGTCAGGTAACCACACTTTGAGAACAGCTGGTTTACTGGGTGGGAACTGGAAGAGTGAAGCTGATGCAACACCTGGTCCCCCACTCTTACCCCCTGTTATGGTGGTCCCAGTGAGAAAGAGAAGTTTGAATTCATTTTTCAACACACTAATCCAGTCCCCATGGGAAACATGGCCCTAGGGATATCAGACCAAATCAATTTCACCCATCAGAGAAGTTATGCTTCCTCCTAATAGGAGGAAGAAGTAAAAAGGATGGACTGAAAAGTCAGAAATATGCACTTTAATTTTGCCCCCTCCTGAGGGATTGTTCCCATCTTTAAGAACAAGAGAACATTCAAATAAGGGTTTCTCATTAACAGCTAAGAGCAGGGGTAAAAAACTCACTTCTTTTGGGAACTAGATGTGGGAGGATAGATTCAAGAGTAACCTGCAAAATGTCATGTAGGGGAACCCTGGACTCATCTTTGTGAGCTGGGAGTATCTACAATTCTACAAGGCTAGGGGATTGGGAGACTACAGAATTACACAAAGATAAGTAGGTTTTCTTTACTTGAGGATCTTATGCTGGAACTTAATAATTGTGTGGTCTTGGGAAAGGCACGTACTTTATTTAAGCCTCTGTTTCCTCATCCAAAAAATGGTAATAACCCTCCTTTGAGGAAGGTCTTTGTGCATATTAAGAAAAAATAATGCTTTAAAAAGCATAGTGTGATTGCTCAGTCCATAATATACTTAGAAAATTTTAGCAATTTTAACTCAACTATAATATAAGAACAGAGAGGTTAGAGACATACAAGAAGGTAAGCACAAATTGACACTTTTAATCAGTAGATTAAAAGTAAGGTGTTAATAGGACAGTGGTCCTTTAGGGAGCCACTTCAGAATATCAGAATATGGAGAGACAGATGGGAACCAGAACCTCAACTATCTCTGTCTCCTCCTCTTTTGACATTACCTTGCTCACTGCATTATAAAAATTTGGCTTCATCTTACACCAGTTGGGGACAATGGTGTCATTTAAGATAAAGCCAGATTATATAAATCCTTGGATTTCATGTTGTAGCTTCCTCTTTTTCATGATGAGTTGATGACCTCTCCCTTTTCTGATGTCAACTTGCCTAATTACTGATTATCAACTATATGCCAGACACATGATATATGTTGTGTTTTGTGCATGTCCCTGACTTTGGGCTTTGCCAAGAAGACAGATGGAAAATGTCATTACAGCATACTGTGGTATCTATACTACTTATTTGTCCTTATCACTTATTGCATTGTCATAGTCTTTTCATGTATAATATTGGTTTTGACTACTCATCACTATAAATGTCTTAGGAAGCAGGGCCTTATAAGGAGCAGGTGCTTAGAATATCAGTATTCTCTTCCCTTTTCTTCTGGCATAGCAATAGGAAATGTTTGCCATAGACTGTTTTGTCTGCTCATCTGGATTTTTTTAGAAACCATTTTCTCATTCCTCAATCATTGTAAATAGGTATTTGGATTTTAGTGTCTATCTAACACACTCTCTTAGAAATGGCATGCTCCTTTTCTTTTCTCTCCCTAAGATCTGTCTTTATAAGTTAATATTCTCCCTAAATAGTAGCTTTGATAAGTATAGTGTCTTTCAACCCCGTCTCACTCTTATGCTGCAATGAAAAGAATCTTAAGTATTCTTTTTTGATGATAGAATAAAACAGAAAAGTTTTGAACTTCATCTCCTTTCTACCATCACTGGAAGCTGTGCACTTCTTAGAACAGCCTAGCCTTGAGACTTTCTGAAGGGAAACTGCCCATTCGTACGTTCTCCTATGTTGGGAGAGGGGAATAACCTCCTAATGGACCTCATTGGTCCTACACTATATCTGTTATGTAAAACAACCCATCTGGACCACCTTTCTTCCTCTCATAATTCTATTGGCTTCTCACCTCCTGGTATTTGGAGAGGGCTTTGGGGCCTTTTCTCTACTTGGGAGCCGTCATCATCCTTAATGACCTCAGTGTCCACAGATTAATGCATCAGAATTGAACATCAGCTCATTCTCTAACCTCTTCCCTGGATCAATTTACATTCTTTTATAAGTAAGGAAGATTTTGGTGTCAAGTAACAGAAAACACAACCCACAATGGCTTAAGGGTTAATTTAGGTTAATTTAGGTAAGACTAAGGGCCTCAAATCATGTCACCAGAGCCTAGTTCTATCCGTCTCTTGACTCAAGTATGCTGTCTTCCTGGTGATGTCTTTGTTTTTGAATGGGCCCTCTCCTTGTGGTTACAAAGATATCTGTCACAGCTTCAGATACCACATTCTCTCAAGTTTGTGTCTAAATGGGATGAGAGTGCTAATTCTCCTGTAACAGACAGACCTCTGGGCATATCCTTAGTTATCTTGGTTTGGATAGCTCCCCATCCCAGAACTAGTCAGTTTAGATGATATGCTGATTAGCTTAGATCAATCAGTGCTTAACTGTGGATCTAAGTTTCTTCAAGGACCCACAAGTGTTGTGCTGAAAAATTCCAATATATAGTTTAAGTGACCTAGTTATAGGGGCAGTAGGATAGGAGTTCTTATGTTCAGTCAGAGAAGAATGAGTCCAAGACCGTCCTACTGGGAGAACTATTTATACTGGTTCTGAATAGGAAATCAACACTAAATATCCATCAGCTCCACATACCACCAAGGTGAGCAGAGGTGTCATTCTCAATACCTTCCCAGGAACCCCTGGTTCTCCTTAGTTAACTTTCCCTACAGGGCTCCTCAGCCATATTCACCTGCAAGGTCAGCCATTTCCATTTGTCCAAGTTAAACAAACCAAATAATACTACCTTCAGGGTACTTCCTAGAAAAACAACAACTTTGCTTTATAATCCAATGGTTATCCTGAAAGAAATTCCACTGTATTGTATTCTTAAACTATATATTCCCTTTTAGTAGTTCTTGTTCCAACCTAATCAGTAAAGCAAGTTAAAACAAAGTATTTTAATTTGATCAAAGACTCTTGTTTCCTAGTACTACCTAGTTATACTCCATTTCATATGCAACTCCTGATAATTCTATCAGATGTTGAGTGAGTCTTTGCATTTTGTTTCATTCTTTTTTACAAGATAATAAATTCAGATTGGCAGCAAGAATAGAGGTAAGTAGCATCAGAGCTCTTCTACTTTTGCATAGTATACAGCAGGCCTTTAGAGGAATCATGGGGTTATAGTTATGTTTAAATGCTAAACTAACAAAGACATTTTACTTCAAGAAACCTCAAAGTATATATATATATATTTTTTTTTTTTGCATGGGCAGGCACCAGGAAACGAACCCGGGTCTCCAGAATGGCAGGCAAGAACTCTGCCTGCTGAGCCACCATGGCCTGACCTCAAAATATTTTAAGATTTCAAACATATGAAAAATTCCTAAGTTATTATGCATATTGCATAGGATGAACAATTATTTATAGCTTTCTTTTGTAGATAGTTTTCAAAACATTAGAGTCCAAGACATTTTTACCTCTCCTCCCTATTTCAGCTCATTTGATTTTGATAAAGCACATATCAAATAGATAGATGTTTTCTAGATAGAAAGAACCTTAGTTTTAAAAAAAAATGTATTGCACTGCAGTTTTCCTCTAATTCTGTGTTAACTGTGTAGTTTATCATTTACTCATGTTTTGGGGCTTAATTTCCTGTAGAAAAAGAAAAAAGAAAAAGTGAAATCCTTAATTCATTTTTTCTTTTCTTCCAAGAACTTGTTAAGAAATAGTTAAATAATGGTTGGATTACTGGTTCATTTCAGTCATCTTTTCCCCTGCTCTTCTGCATAATAGTTATTTACACTTCTAATTAGGAAATATGATGGAGAAGAATACAGGATTTAAGATCAAATCTTAGATTTGAATATTTGCCTTCCCACTTACTGGTTATGAAAACTTGACTGACTGCCTTTCTGCACTTCAGTTTGCTTCTTGATAAAATGGGGAGAAAAAGAATAGATAGCTCTCTAGTTTATCTAAGGATAATCAAATAAAATGATTATGAGGAATACATATAATAATACCTCGTACTCAGTATAAGTTTTCTGAATCTGGGTTATGAGAAACAGTTTTTTTTTACCCTTTTCCTCCAAATGTTTCAGTCTAAAAATATATATATGTATATATTAGTTGGATAGTGAGTATTTTACTGTTTTCAATGCTCAAGAAAAATAATTCTGTTTTGAAATTATCATTCTTATTCTATAGGATCATTTCTTCTCTCTTTAACAAAGAAGTGCTTTTAAAAATAGTAACAATATAGCATAGCTTACACCTCACTTTGAGCTCATTTTTGGGGCCAAATGAGAAGTATGGTTCTGAATTAAAATTCAGTCTTAGCTCACAACACAAAGCATGTGTGAGGTCTTGAGGGTCATTCCTGGCAACCAGCATTATAATAAGACAACGAAACTATGGTAAAAATATCATAGGCTGAAGACACTTGGCTCTTTTCCTCCTACAAGCATGATTAATCATCTCAGAATATGTTTTCGTTCATGTACATAGCTCTGTTTGTTTACCATTCTGCTGGAAATGATTATTAAGCATATTCCTTGAGTGAACTGTTTACTGTGTTGAGATAAAGAAGAATAGATCCTTTCTTTCCAAGCAAATACTGAATTTTATGATTTGTCTTTTTTTTTTTTGACTTTCCTTTGATTCTCTCTCATGTATGGTACTCATGAATCAATAGCCACTCAGATTAATTTGCATTCTCCATTTTCCTTTCCTCCTTCCTCAAGCCATGCTTATCATTGCAAAGATGTTGCTACAGCTGTCTCGGCAGATGCAGTGATTTGCATCAATTGATACCCAAGCAGCTAGCTTGGTGTCTTCACAGCCTGGCAGCTGCAATTGTTAACAGATCCAAACCCTGTCTTTCTTGTAAATATTACAATTCACACTCCCTGTCCCACCTGCCTCTGAGATTTTCTTTTTGTAAAGCATTCTTACTATTAAATAAATATATGTACTTATTTATTACTTCTAATACTGGCAGAGACAGAAATCTTGTTTGGAATTGAGACTGTACCACTTTCCAGCTGTGACCTGCAAACTAGTGACTCATTTCACCTTTTCTCATAAGTTTCCTCAACTTTGAACCTAAGATAACAATAAGGACTTGACAAGTTTTCTGTGAGACTAGTTAAAATACAAGTAAAGCATCTGACACAGTTAATGGTGCTACAGGTGAATTTAAAAGTAGAGTCTAGAATTATTATTCAAGATAGCAGACCTATCTCCTTGGTTACCAGGAACAGGGGGTAGGGTTGGTTGTACAGAAGGACATAGGAAAGAAGTTGGATAAGGGTTTTGTCACTTTAAAGTATATGGGGTGGAAAAATTGGTATTCTCATTGGCCTGATGGAATGCCCTCTTTCACTTATTTGACCCACATATAAGGAGAGTCCATTATGTGTGAGGCACTGTCTGGGCTCTGGGGATATATCAGTGAACAAAACAGATCAGATTCCTATTGACATAGAATGTAAATTCTAAAAGATTTATTCAGACTATAAATATCATAAATATTGTTTGTTAGAGGGTGATTGCTAGGGAAACAATGGAAAGTGGGATAAAGAAGTTTTAAGGAATGGTAGAGATAGATAAGGGACTATAATTTTACAACAGGATCTATGTAGGACTTACTGAGAAGGTAATATTTAGGAAAAACCTAGAAGGAAGAGAGGAAATTAGTTAAGTGTATATCTGGGGCAGATGTAGTCAAGATAGACAGAACGCAGGCCCTGTGAATTCTAATTGTGATTTAGAAGTGAAATGGTTATGTCTTAGTGGTGAGGTGATGCTTCCTTATTAACAGGCTGAGAATGAGTAAGTTAGGAAGACTTGCCTATAGAAACCACTAATATCTAGAAAGAAATGGTAAACAAACAAACAAACAAACAAAAAACTAATGTAATTTGTGGGGAGATGGATATAGACCAGAATTAGGATGAATTTGTAGAATTTAGAGCAGAGGATAAAGTGTTTGGGACATTATGGAAAGGATTTCTGTCTGATTGAGAGGTTCAAAAAATCCTCTTTCCAATAAAATATTCATAGTTTGGCCATTTTGTAGTAATGTTGTCTTGGGAATTCAAATAGCAAATTAGAGATTAAAGTCTTAAAACTTACAGTCCTAGCATATACCAAGCTGCTTTTTATATAGTATTTTAAAACTTAAAGAGGAAGACTGAAGTAGATAGAGGGGCATGGGGCGGCATAGAGAAGGTATGCAAAGGGTCTTCACTATTTTGAGCCTTTTTTAGTTTATTAAATACTGTCAGAACACAATATACCAGAAATGGAATGGCTTTTACAAATGGAATTTATCATTTTACAAGTTTACAGTTCTAAGACCATAAAAAGTCCAAATTAAGAAAGATACTTTGACTTAAGAAAGGCTGATATCTGTCACATGGGAAGGCATGTAGCTGGCATCTGCTGGTTTTTGTTCCTGGTTCTGTTGCTTCCAGCTTCTGATGCCAATGATTTCCTCTCTAAGCATCTGTAGGCTTTCACTTAGCTTTTCTGGTACACAACTCTGGGTTTGGTTTCCATCTCATGGAAAGGCACATGGTGACATCTGCTGGGTTCTGCATCTGCAAATACCTGTGTCTAGGTGTTTGTTCTCTCTGTTGACACTACAAGCATCTCCAAATGTCTGTGTCTCTGTGGGCTCTAAAGCAACTGTGTTTTCTTCAAATCTCCCCTTTTAAAGGATTCCAGTAAACTAATCAAGACCCATCTTGAATAGAAAGAGTCACATCTTCATCTAATCAAAAGTTAGCATCCACAATTGTGTGTGCTGCATCTCCATGGAAACAAG